>OZ024825.1:124526498-124694476 GCA_964016985.1 Anodontia alba
TTTTTTGTTTTGTTTTGGTTGGTAATATTTGCTTCAGTAAATCTTTTTTACGATTCTAATAAATCGTTTTTCTCTGCAAGTCATTCCATATCTGGTATAAGATTCCAGGGCCCAAAACCGTTCGTTTTTCTGGTAGTGGTTCCAAGCCGCATTACGAAAACATGCCTATTAAAAATACTGGAAATTTTACCACCAAAAATGAAAAAAAATAGATAAAAAAAATTCTGATATTCATCGTATTTCTGCTCAAAACATATATTGTGGGTACTCGTTAGAACCGCCTCGGCGAGGCGGTTCTAACGAGTACCCACAATCTATGTTTTTGAGCAGAAATAAGCTAAATTATGTATATCTCTGTAAACACCAGTTTTACTGTATAAAAGTGAGGTTTAAAGGGTGTGTGTGTGTGTGTGTTGGGGGGTGGGGTGGGGGGAAGGGGTAAAACATATATAGGCATGTTTTCGTGATGGGCTCTTCTGTTAAATGGTCTTCTTTGTTCATGTGTCGGTGGCATTTACTGTATTTTGTTTGTGATTGTTTGTTCCTCATCTCATCTTCTGTTGGTACTTCGGAAAGGCTTGATTCGTGTTTATGGCATTTCCTGGATACCTTTATATATACATTACGAAAACACGCCTATTCAAATATTTTGAGAATTTTACCGCCCAAAACTGAAAACTTTCAGATGAAAAATTCTGTTACTTTTCATATTTCTGCTCTAAAACATAGATTGTGGGTACTTGTTAGAACCGCCTCGATGAGGCGGTTTTGACGAGTACCCACAATCTATGTTTTTGAGCAGAAAAAAGAAAATTAATGTATACCCAAGTAAATCCCAGTGACTGTATAAAAGGGGTTTAAGGGGGTCAAAACTATATAGGCGTGTTTTCGTGATAAGTTTCAATGGCGTCTCCTTTTTGTTCACTTTTGGTTTGTCTCTCTCTCATTTTGTCGTGGTAACTGCTGTTTCAACTATGCTTGCTGATTAAAAGTGATATAAATCACTCAATATACGTATAATAATAAAATAGATAAGGGTCATTAGTACAACATTAGTGCATATCTCTAGGCAACGCTTAGCACTCGTAATGTTTTCAGCAGACAACATTTTTTCATAGATTTTTCCAGAAAACAGGATCTACATTTCATGCAAAGTATGCTTGAAATATCAAATTAAACCTTTACCTCTCTCTGGGCAGATTCAGCAGATGACAGATTGATCACGTTTTTTTTTTTTTTTTGTTTTTTGTTTCCCCTCCCCCCCTTCCCCCCGCCCGCCCCACTCCCCCTCCCCCCACCAAAATAGACTAAGGAGACAATATTCATGGAAGTCAATGTCTATCTTCTTTTTTTCCCAGACACTCGCTTTTGACATTTAAATCAAATTTTGGAGACAATTTGCATAAACTGTCAAAGTCTGTTTTCTGGAAAAAAAAGAATAAGAAAAATATTTCAAAATGTCGTCTACTAAAATTTTTTCATAGTATGCCAAGGGTTTAAAGTGATTATCCGGTAAACCTATGTCTTGTTTCTACACGAAAACATGCTGTGGATACTCGTTAGAAGCACCGCAGCGCTTCTAATGAGTACCCACAACATATGTTTTTGTAGTAAAATAAAAAAAAGACATGCCTATTCAAATATATTGAAAATTTCACCATAAAAAAACTGAAAGGTTTTAGATAAAAATTCTGATATTTTTCGTATTTCTGCTCAAAACATCGATTGTGGGTACTTGTTAGAACCGCCTCGGTGAGGCGGTTCTAACAAGTACCCACAAACTATGTTTTTGAGCAGAAAGAAAACTAACGTATACCTCTGTAAACCCCAATTTTACCATGTAATAGTGGGGTTTAAGGGGGTCAAAATTATATAGGTATGTTTTCGTGATGAGCTCATCAATATTGATTTAAAAATGGAGACTTATCTGGAGGTGTGTAAGTGTTTCTAGTCTATATACGCATATCTACATAAATTTATGTAAGAATCGGCGAGATTTTTTCTATAAAAGCACTGTTTTCTCCTATTGATTATTGGCAGAACGTACGAGGAGTTAATACACTGGTATGAAGGCAGCTATGGGAAACTTAGAAACTTGAACATTTTCCACGCCTGCATTAGTCGAGTATCCGTGTACTTAGTTTAGCGTGAGCCGTATTTATCCTAAATATTCGGATAAAGTCACTCCCTTCATACTTCATAGCTTCAGATTGGGCGCTTGTTTCAACTTAAAATACTGATATTTTCTTATTTCTCGACGAAAGCATATGTTGTGGGTACTCATTAGAAGCGCTTCGCCGAGGCGCTTCTAATGAGTACCAACAATATATGTTTTCGTCAAGAAATAAGAAAAAAAATATCTTGTGGATACCCGCTTTTATATTGAGCTATGCATTCTTGTTCTAAAGTTTCAACCAGCCCATTTTACTACACGTTGATGATGGATGGGTGTCCTTTGGCATCTGATCTAGGTCTACACTGTTTGCTCCTATCTATCGATGAATACTTATGGTAAATATAGCAGCGGATGACAGAAGCCTAGAAACGTACCTGGTGCACGGTTTTTATACCCCACCACACGAGAGGGATTGCTAATAGGGAAATTTCGTCAATTTTTGACAGAGTAACCTGCCCGCGACACGATAATGGCCTGTTTTTCGTAATGTAATCACATTTGTCATAACAATTGAACAGGTCCATTCAACTATCTTTTGATGTGCCTAAAACAGCTAAACGAGTGTCAAAATATATAGAATATGTTGAGACCGCCTTATGCGGCGCCCAATTTGCGCATCACGAAAACATGCCTATATAATTTTGACCCCCTTAAACCCCACTTTTATATAGTAAAACTGGGGTTTACAGGGGTATACATTATTTATCTTATTTCTGCTCAAAAACATATATTGTGGTACTCGTTAGAACCGCCTCACCGAGGCGGTTCTAACGAGTACTCACAATCTATGTTTTGAGCAGAAATTTGAAAAATATCAGAATTTTTATCTGAATATTTTCATATTTTTTTTTGGTGGTAATATTTTCAATATATTTGAATAAGCGTGTTTTCGTGATGGTCTCCATGGTTTGCACAGACCTGTCT
This sequence comes from Anodontia alba, assembly GCA_964016985.1. NCBI lineage: Eukaryota > Metazoa > Mollusca > Bivalvia > Lucinida > Lucinidae > Anodontia > Anodontia alba. The sequence continues at coordinate 124,529,599 of OZ024825.1, forward strand.
GTCCCAGTACAAAACCGGCCCCGGAGGCTCAGTCGGATGCGTGGCCGACTGGTGACCAGGAGGTTGATGTCGAGGTTCGATCCCCGCTGGGTTCGGCAACTTTCTTTCGTGGAAATTAATCATGAAATATTTTCTACGGTCATTCTCTCCCTTCCGCTGATTCAAGAAAGGCAGTTGTCCGTTTCTAGCGAAAGAATGTGCACAAGTACTGGTTAACCGCTTAGAGGACTAAACCTGTCCAGGAAAAGTGTGGTTAGGTAACCTGATCGGCTCGACATGACCTTCGTAGTGTTGAGTAGGCAGTTAAACTCATAATCAATTAACCAGCCGTATATAAAGGTTAAATAAGTGCATTATTCTACCACAAAGTTGATTGGATAGATTTTCTCGCATGTATTGTGTGACGAAGTGCAATGAAATCGCTGTGAAGATAAAAATTACAAATGTTCCGTTTGAGAAAACGGACATGACAAAAAGGTGTAAACAAGCACGTATAGCCTTGAAAAGGAGGAAGTAAAAACTGTAAAGATTGTAAAGATACCATATTTGCCCGAACTATTAGGATAGACAGGCATCAGATTTCACAGAACTCGTCACACAAACTCTAAAACGGTTTGCCTTTCATCTATTAGTTTTAGACACGACAACAAGTACTCAAATTGCCTTGTCAGGTACAGTCAACCCTCTTTATATCGACACTCGATACAACGACAAAAACCGTTAAAAGGATAATTTGAATTGCACGAAACCTTCACTAAGAGGTGACAGTTGACCAGAAATCATGCAAAAATATTATGTCTAATACTTCAAGAAACGCATGATTTGGATATTTGTTAGAATCGCATCATTGAGGCAATTCTAACAAATATAAAAAATATATATGTTCTGTAAAGAAGTAAGAATAAAACAAGCACTTTCTTAGATGGCATTCTGCTGAGTTTAAGGAGTTTAAGGATTTCTAACAGCAAATTCCTTTTAACGGCAACATTCTGGAGAACAAACGCCGGTTCACTGTGCTTTATTGGTAAGGAGTTTGAGGTGTTAGAAAATTTGGGGTAAACATAGCATGAACTTTTACAAAAGCTACAACATTTACCAAACGAGTCAGGACATGTAAATTGTATCCTTAAAATAAAAAGCCGCTGACCACTAATAGAACTGCGACGAGAAAACTCTATCTTACCTCTAAAATTCCCGTGAAAATCAATCTGTCTTACCCTAAAAGGTCCGTGTCAAGCCAGCTGGGTCTTTTACACTATAAGAACCGCAAATGGCGATCTTTATATTACCTTTAAAAGAGTTGCTACAGAATGCCAACTGCATCTTACAAGTAAAAGAGCCGCGAAAAGCATTCTCTATCTTGCCAACTATATCTGACCATTAAAAGAACAGTTAAAAGCAATCTATTTTACCACTAAAAGAGCTCTGCAAGCCAGTTGGATCTTACCACTAAAAGTGCCGCGAAACCCAAACTCTATCTTACCACTTAAAGAGCCGCGAAAAACAACCTGTATCAGCTTTAAAATTGCCGCGAAAAGCAGTGTCTATCTTGCCAACTAAAGCTGACCATTAAAAGAACCGTTAAAAGCAATCTATTTTACCACAAAAACAGCTGCATACATTAATTTTCTTATTTCTGCTCACAAAAAAAAACAAAAAAACAAAAAAAAACAAAAAAAAAAAAAACATAGACCGAGGCGGTTCTAACGAGTACCCACAATATATATATTTTGTGAGCAGGAATATGAAAAAAAAAAAAAAAAAAAAAAAAAAAGAAGAAGAATTTTTTATCTGAAAATTTTCAGTTTTTGGTGGTAAAATTTTCAGTATATTTGAATAGGCATGTTTTCGTAATGAAATGGTGTAAAATCTACCACCTGTGCGCAGGCCCCTTAAATAACAAAAATTGCAAACGGTCTACTTACTCTGCTTTCAGAAAGTCGTTTTTGGGGGCGGTTTACCGCCACCAGATTAAACAAACCGCATTTCAACAATCCGTTTAGCTGATGCGACCTACCTAATAACTGCCTTAAATCGACTCTAAATTGTTGTCTGCTAATCTGATAATGCTAAATTCTGCATTTGAATGCATTTAAACATGTTAGCTGTATACACTCTGGTACATATAAATAGCGAATAAATAAACAAAACCAAAGAAAACTTCAAAGTTTTGAAAAATTTGTATTGAGGTTTTACGGCCCAGTCAACCCAGATCATGTCGAGCGCGGTCAGTTTACTTAACCACACGTTTACTGGGCAGGCTTAGTCCTCTGAACGGTTAACCAGTATTGTGCACATTCTTTCGCCAGAAACTGACAACTGCCCTTCTGGAATCAGCGGAAGGGAGAGAATGACCGCAGGAAATATTTCATGATCAATCTCCACGAAAGAATGTTGCCGACCTCGGCGGGTTTTGAACCAGCGACCTGGTCTCCAGTCGGACGGCGCATCCAACTGAGCCACCGAGGTCGGCCTTTTTTGAAGAAATAAGATTTTGATCATATTAAGTGCAATATCTGCGGACGAATATGAACACTTCAGTAAAACACGCCAAATCTACAGCGGTGGGTAGCAGGCAGAGGAGATGATTTTAGGAATTTGCAATAGAGATGGCGCTCCCCCAATGTGTGTGTGTGTGTGTAGGGGGGGGGGGTGTCTTCTTTTCTTAACTCTCTTACCTAGTAAAAGATGAGCAAGAGGTATTGCTTGTATTGGCCAATTTGACATATATTTCTCGGTAATGTGGGCGGGACGTTTCGTAGCAGCTCATATCGTAACAGTACAACAGTTAGTCAAGTTCTGCTGCAGGACATGCAAACAATAACAAAACAGTCCTTAGAAAACTATTATCAAAATGATATAATTAAAGAAAATGAATGGCATTTCCTACCAAAATAATGATAAAAAAAATGCTCAGAACCTGAGCTCAGAACGAAGCGGGAACGATTTTGCCTAGACGAATGCTCCTATCCTGCGTGTCTTCTTATATAAACTGAGTTGTTTCCCTTGTATAGCCTAAGTAACATGTATGCAACCGATCCATCATTTTCTTTTTTTTGCTGAAGTACTCCCCCATCCAGTTCATAAAACTGTTAGAGGCCACCAGTAATCGGCGGAAATCCCGCACTCTGTAGTCATCTCTGAAAAAGAGTTACATATGGTGCGGTCCTAATTACCACAGAAAAAAGGCAGAAAAAGGGTATGGCGGGCCGTTTGGGTTTTCACCCATTTAATACAGATATCTACATTTAAAATGCAGATATCTGCATTTAAATAAAGATATCTACATTAAAATACTAATATCTGCATTTAAGCAGATATGCAGTTATCTCCACTTATGAACGTGATTATTTTCATCTTTTATTTTCAACATATTATATAATCAATACTCCCTTACTCAAGGTTTTTGACATGCTTGATGTATCAGGATTTCATCAAATGGACACTATGTGTTGACCAGGGGGTGAGGGAGGACGGGGTGGGGGGGGGGGGCTTCAGACGTGCAAAAATTCTCGCGGGTGTTTTGCTCTGGACCCTTGCTCTTGTTTGCGCTCATTATTAGGTACAGGGATAAAGGGCAAAACGTTCGCTAACACTTGCACAGCGTTCAGTTAAATACCAAAACGTTCGCGATTACTCGCGAAACAAAAGCAACCTCTCCGCCAGTTTTCGATGGTTTACAGCGGAGAGTAGCTAACATCCACAAACTATTCTAAAGCCGTCTCGTGGCACAACAAAGATGGCGGCAAATGCTCTAATTTAAATGCAGACAAATGTATTTGAAATGCAGATATCTGTATTTAATTTAGCAATTCAGATATCAGGATTTCAAATACAGATATCTGTATTTCAATTTGAGCTCGTATCTGTATTTTAAATGCATATAGCAGAATTTTAGCCTAAATAGAGATATCTCTAATTGAACTACAGATAATTGCATTTGAAATACAGATATCCCGAATTGAAATGCAGATATCTATATTATGATTAAAAATAGAGATATCTGTATTTGAAATACAGATACCTGCATTTCAATTAGAGATATCTGTAATTGCAAAAAAATCAGGAATCTTTATTTATTAATAGCGATTGCAGATATCTGCATTAAACGGCTAAAACCCAAACGGATTGCCGTAATCGAGTATTGTTTATGTATTGTTTTTTTTTTTTTTTTTGTTTTTTTTTTTTTTGTTTTTTTGTTTGTTTGTTTCAACGTAGATCCAAGACAGTGCAAGAGAGCAGGCATTCACCCCCATCAGCACTCTTAGTGTTTTGATTTTTTTATTTCTTGTTTGGTAAGACGTAGGAACAGGAGTGAAAGTGAAGAAACAGAAGAAATAAAAACATTCCCCTCTCTAACTTGACCGGCTACAAGGATAGCAGGCCTTGCCCAACTGCAAGCCAAATTCAGTTGGACGCCCCGGTGACGTCAGATACACGACACCTTCGCCACACCCGACCACCCCTTGCAAAAGTCGTTAGGGTAGGTAGGTTGGATGCAGGTTGGTGTTGTGCCGTGTGGCGGCCGAAAAAGTCTCCCCGTACATCATCATAGTGCAGGTTATATTTTATTTCCTTTGGGAGCATTGAGCCCATCCTGGTTATTTTGAAAATCGAATACCGCTTAAGCCGGCGCTAGGGGGCGTATGCAGCCTCGCAAACTACAGTGTTGCATATGAAGAGACTCATTAAAACCGAGTCTCTGATTTTCGTGATCTTGTGTGTTCTTTGTTTCCAAAGGCAATCCTTTTTGACTTTTATTTTAAAGAAGTTCCACTTGTTCAAAATTTCTAAAATTTTCACGATATTGTTATCGAACATCAATAATTTTAGATCAGTGAGAAAAGCAAAAACTATGTTTTAATAAAAAAAAAAAAGAAAAACCCAAAAATCCAGTTTACTACAGAAATTGCATTGGTCAGACGCATTTTGGCCATAAAATAAATTTTGCAGTAAATATTTGAAAACAAAGTACAGGAACGCATACGACAGAAAAAGTTTCCGATAAGATCTTGTCAGTCACAAATCATTTTTTCCATTCAGAACACTACGCCGAATAAAAAATGTCTTTCCATGTGAATTCGAAAAATTTTGGAAGGCATATTGATAAATGTATAGGGGATTTTATCTCATTTTTTGTTACACTAGACTATTCGAGTTTGTTACACTACATTTTTAGGGGCATAGGCAAAACCGCTACCAGATTTAACATACCACTTTTCGACAATCCGTTTTCCTGTTATTACCAACCTAATAACTACCTAACAATAGTTCCCTGCTAACGCTGATAACACTAAATTCTGCATTAAAACATATTAGCCTTATACTTTCTGATGCTTCTGATGCTTATAAATAGCAAATGAATAAACAAAAAAGCAAGGAAAACTTCAAACTTTTGAAAAAAAAAAAAAAAAAGATTTTAATCATTTTGAGTACAATTTCGGCGGACGCATATGACGCGCCAAAGCTACAGCTTTGGGAAAACATCACGAAAACACGCCTATATGATTTTGACCTCTTAAACCCCACTTTTATATAGTAAAACTGGAGTTTACAGGTGTATACATTATTTTTCTTATTTTGCTAAAAAAACATAGATTTTGTGTACTCGTTAGAACCGCCTCGGCAAAGCGGTTCTAACGAATACCACAATCTATGTTTTGAGCAGAAATATGAAAAAATATCAGATGTTTTTTATCTGAAAATTTTCCTTTTTTTTTGGTTGTAAAATTTTCAATATATTTGAATAGGCATGTTTTCGTAATGTGTATAACCAGAGCCGCAGTCCTTCTAACACTGAAAAGGACCTTTTCCCCTGAAAATGGGTTATCGGGTACCGAAAAGAACTTTATACAGTCGAACCTCAATGGCTCGAATATCTTTGGGACCATGGAAATTCGTTCGAGACATGGGTAGTTCGAACCACTGAGGGTTAATCATGCCACCAGTTCAGGAAACAAATAGCGATAATTTAGGGAAATCTTTTCGATTTTGTACACAGTGATTGTATGTTGAGTGTACTCATTAGAATCGCCTCGATGAGGCGATTCTAATGAGTACACACAACATACAATTTCACGATAAAATAAGAAAATTTCCTTAAATATTCGTTTTCTTGAGCTATCGGAAGAATTTCGTAGGGACTGAAAAACGAGTTCGAATTAGCCATGGTAAACGAGCCGTCGGCGTTCGAGCCATCGGGGTTAGACTGTAAATATATTAGTTTACATATGCCTTCTGACACTGAACAGATTTTAACCCTTGCCATGTTGAATAAATTAAGATGCCGCACCCACTTGTAATTTCCAGCCAATCAGCTTACTTGATCCGAGTTTTTGATAGAAATTCACATATTTAATGACAAACAGTGCAGATCCAGATCAGTTGGCTTCTTCAGAAGCCAACTGATTGGCTTCTTCAGAAGCCAACTGATCTGGATCTACACTGTTTGCTAAGACAGGGCATGTCGTGTTCAGCAAGAGAATGGTTAACATCGCAACTAGGATAATCAGTACCGAAAATGATTGCATTAATATGAATTGATAAGATATATTGAACGAATTTGAAAGTACTGAAATGAATAAAATCCATTCCTAATCTTGTCCATATAAAAAGATAAAGTCTTTTTCGGTACCTGATATCCCCATTCCTCCCGATTCAGTATTAAAATTGTCTTTTTACCATTTTTGTTTTCATTTTGAACTCCTTGTGGGAACATGCGAGGGTATGGAACAGGCATTATTTTATTGTTCAAGTATCTTGGCAGTAAAATCTGATAAAAAGCCCTTTTCATTACCCGCCATCCCATTTTCGGTCCTGTCAGCATTAAGTCGCCAAATCTGAAAAATGTTTAAAAAGAAAGCCAGTGGCACACGCCGACTTTCTTCTCCCAAATTACATTTTACAAATAAGTGTATACTGTTAATGCATGGCTTTTGTTTTAATTTCAGCGTAAATCCGAGTCAGTTCTAGAAGATTAAAGAATTTCAGACAACGATCACCATCAGCAACCTTAATGTTTTGATTCGATTTTTATATTATTTCCAGTTGCTTGACTTTTCGATAATATATATAATGCGAACCGTAAAAAAGAACGGGTCAAAGTCATCTAAAGTGTGATTCGCACTGTAATCAGTATGTTACCCCACCCACCTTAGATGAACATACTTTTCACTGTACAGTATCGCCAAGAAGATGAGGAATTAAGATATATACGAACAGTGATGGCTCCGATCAACTTACGTGTCCGCGCATACTAATCAGGGTTTTGTTTTCCTTAACGCGAACAGCAAACGATCAGACTATGCGGATAGGTTTGCGCAGATCGCATCACGAAACCATACCTATATAATTTTGATCCCCTTAAACCCCACTTGTATATAGTAAAACTGGGGTTTACAGGGGTATGCATTATTTTTCTTATTTCTGCTCAAAAACATAGATTGTAGGTACCCATAATCTATGTTTTGAGCAGAAATATGAAAAATATCACCATTTTTATCTGAAAACTTTCAGTTTTTTTGGTGATGAAATTTTCAATATATTTGAATAGGCGCGTTTTCATAATGGACTGGGCCTTAGTTAGTCTCTCAAAGCATCATCTTGACTATCCCTTGGACTCGATAAACTCTGTACAAACGTCTAGACTGAAATAGAAAGAAATACTTGCAAAATGTAACCTAGCCAACCGATTGCGTGAGAATAACTATAAAATATTTTTAAATTATTTTATTTCATTGACCGCACTTCGTGAGCTGCGTATTCACTGGTGGCATGTTTTAACAAAGTGCCAAGCAAAATCTGACGCAGATGAGGTTTTTGTCTTGATCACTCAGTGCAGTGTTCCCATCTAAAAGAGCGTAAGGTCACAATAACAAGACATCTCATGACTTATCTCAATTCATTATAATGGTTATATTCTACAAGTATAAGCTTTCGCAAAAAGCTTTGTCTTTGCTTCGCACACAATAATGTTAAATGTCAAAGTTGATTTTAAAGGTTGCAAAAGGAGCTAATTTTGATTTAACCTTATTTTTTGTTGTCTGAAAATAATATTTCCAAATGAAATTAAGCTGCCCTTAGTTTTCTATAAAATGCTTCTGAGGACTCCTCAATAATCCCAGTAGGCACACAACGTTAAAATGACGTCGTATCTACGTCGATGCGACGTGGTCACGTCGCATCGACGTTGATACGACGTCATTTTGATGTTGTATGCCTACTGGGTTAAGGTATTATAGGAGAAAATATTGGCTAAGTACGTAGTTTCTAACGAGGCTACGTAGCCAAGTTAGGTCCAGAGAGGTAAAATATTATCAATTAAATAGTGATTATAATCCAATTACTTTAAAAATCTTTTGCTACATTTGTTTTTTTACTCGCTACATTTGTATTTTTATTTATATTAATGATAAGCATATATATTTCTTTCACAATGGCATACATATTTCCATCACAAAAACATACCTATATAATTTTGACCCCCTTAAACCCCACTTTTATATAGTAAAACTGGGGTTTACAGGGGTATACATTATTTTTCATATTTCTGCTCAAAACATAGATTGTGGGTACTCGTTAGAACCGCCTCGCCGCGAGGCGGTTCTAACGAGTACCCACAATCTATGTTTTGAGCAAAAATATGAAAAATGTCAGAATTTTTTATCTGAAAATTTTCATTTTTTGGTGATAAAATTTTGAGTATATTTGAATAGGCGTGTTTTCGTAATGTTTCACAATGAGTGTGCAGATTCTTCATAACCTCAATGACAGCATAAATTATTTTCGTGAAGCTTATAGTATCAGAACACTTATTCTAGTTAATTTTACGGATAATATAATGATCAAAACAACAGTCTGGGAAAATCAGTTTGAAACAAAAACAAAAGTGAAACTCCTGTGATTTTCGGTATATCAAAATCAGCTCCGTTAGCAACCTTTAAAAGTATTGGGTTCTTTACAGGCAAATAGTAGCAAAATAGGCTAAATTCCAAAACGCTGAATCGGAGAGGTCTAACTGATATCTCGTCTAAATGAGAATGACCCTAGCACACAATTAAATGTGAAATTACAGCTAATTTCACATCGCTTTTAGGCTTACTTCATGAAAGCTTAAGTAAGTAGTTATAAGAATATCATTTGTGTGTGTGTGTGTGTGTGTGTGTGTGTGTGTGTGTGTGTGTGTGTGTGTGTGTGTGTGTGTGTGTGTGTGTGTGTGTGTGTGTGTGTCACGCTGTCAGGTATGCTATAAGTTATAAATTGCGCTTAGCAGTACCAATGCTGTCTCCCACTTTAACCAGTTGTAGTCGGGAGACCCGTAAAAGGGTAATTGGCAAACAGTGCAGACCCAGATCAGACGCCACAGAACGCGGCGTCTGATCAGGGTCTCCACTGTTTACAAATAGTTTAGCCATTTTTTTTCTAGGAATATGTTAATCTCATAGCCGGACGTACCTAAAATTGAAATTGGACGCTTCCAATATATAATGTAGGAGAGTCTATTCATTATACAATGGGTTAAAAGTGGAATTGTCAAGATTAATGTATATCCCATAAACTTTGATAAAGTGCTGCAAAGGTAACTTTTTAGAATACAGTAGACTCTCTTTATCTCGACCTCGCTTATCTCGAATAACACCTTATCTCGAAGTGAAAATCTGGTCCCTGCCTAAACATGAAAATTTAACAACAGGTAAACAAATATTGTGGAAAAGAGGAGAAGCAATTTCCCCTCTTTTCCACAATATTTTCAATATGCCTCTAACTTCAGGAGTCCAATTACATATATATTTGTTAAATTTGGTGGTTCGAATAATTTTAGAGTATCAACATAAGTTCAGTGTGCCGAAAAAAGTATGAATGGAAGAATGGAAAACAACTTGGTGCTCCTAAACTTAAAATATTATTCTATTCTATAAGAGGCGCTTCTTATGAGTACCCATTACATATGTTAATACGAAGAAATAAGAAACACTATATCCCAGAATTACCATAGAATATTCCGTCTTAACAAGTCCGCGTTGAGCATCTAATATTTTTCTATGAACAAAACTTACGTCAGAATCTTGTGTACACTCGTCTCTTATTGATATGATGGACATGACTCCAGACCCAGAGGGTCCTGAAAAGGGGAGGGATGCAGAGAACAAGAGAAGTCTGATGAAGAAAGCTCTGTTGAACCGTATTTTTCACGGAACGGATTCCTCACACGTGTGAAAAATTCGGTTGGATTTGTCACGCGGCGTGAAGAATTCGACCGAATTTTTCACAGCTGCCGAACGTATTCCTCACCTATCTGTGACCAACTCGTTCGGTATCAGTTTTATATATAGCACGCAAACGTATTTGTCACCTTTCAAAAAAACTCTCTAAAAAGTGCCTTTTTCTCATGCACGGATTTCTCACAAACGTATTTGTCACAGCTTATGATATAAAACATTCGATTAACCATTTAATACAGTTTCGAGGTAATATATTTTTCTTATCGTGCATATCTTTTAATCGAGTGATAGATTTATTATTAATTTAATGTTATTTTTAACTTCGAATATTATTGGATATCATAAAATGAAATAAATGAAATGTCATATCTGTTTCTTGATACCTATGGATTTGTTCAGTAATATCAATCATCCCTTATTCTATACAGATTTCGACAAATCTTATTATAGATATAAGATTGATGGTACTGATATCAAATATTTTAATTGTAAAGATATCTATAAATTATGGATATCTGTAAAGAGTTTTATTGATATCCATAATTAATTATGGATATTAATAATTACATATATTGATACCCAATTTGTGAATATTTAATTTCGAAAAATCGATATCTAAAAATCAATCTTTATATTGTTATCTTAAACTTGAAATGTAAATTATTGATATAAATCGAATACTTCACAGATGTTCAAAGATGTGAACAATTAGACCTACTTCGTCACAGTTATGACGTATTCGTCAGAATTCATCACATGTGAAAAATCCGACCGAATTTCTCACACCTATATTCGCCGATAATGTCACGTGTAAAATATTCGACCGATTATGTTAAACGTGAGGACTTCAATGATATACTACACGGCTATGGAAAAATCGACCTAATTCATACAAGATGTGACATATTGGACAAAAAACGTCACATGAGAAAAATGCGACCGAATTTCTCACACCTTTATTTACCGAAAATGTGTCAAAATGTGTTTGACATCTGACCAAATATAGCACATGTGAGTAATTCTATCGATTTTTTTCAAAGCTGTGAAAAAGTTCCACCGAATTCGTCACAGTCATGATATATTCGACAGAATACATCACATGTGAAAAATCCGACCGAATTTCTCACACCTATATTCGCCGAAAATATCACATGTAAAATATCCCACTAAATATATCAAACGTGAGGAATTCGATCGAATACTTCATAGATGTGAACAATTAGACCTTATTCGTCACAGTTATGACATATTCGACAGAATTCATTACATGTGAAAAATCCGACCGAATTTCTCACACCTATATTCGCCGATAAGGCCACGTGTAAGATGTTTGACCGATTATATCAAACGTGAGAAATTCAATGATATACTGCACAGATGTGGAAAAATCGATCGAATTCATACAAGTTGTGACATACTGGACAGAAAACATCACATGTGAAAAATCCGACCGAATTTCTCACACCTACATTAGCCGAAAATATCAAATGTAAAGTTCAGACTGAATATGTCAAACATGAGGAATATGATCGAATACTTCACAGATGTGAACAATTTGACCAAATTCGTCAAAGTCATCACATATTCAGCAGAAGACATCACATGCGAAAAATCCGACCGAATTTCTCACATATATATTTTACCAAAATGTGTCACATATAAGAAATTCGACCGTATATGTCACTTGTGAGGAATTCGATCCAATACTTTACAACTGTGAAACTATGGAAAAATAGACTTAATTCGCCACACAGTTGTGATACATTTGACCGAAAATATCACATATGAAATATACGTTCCAGTTTCTCACACCTATAATTCACCAAAGTGTGTCACATGTAACACATCCGACCAAATATATCTGGCACGTGATAAATTCGATCGAAAACTTCCCTGCTGTAAAAATAATTCGACCGAATTATTCATAGTTGTGAAATATTTGACCAAATACATGACATGTGAAAAATCCGACCGAATTTCTCACACCTATATTTCACCGAAAATGTTTCCATTCATTAAAAATTTGTTTACTGGTGTGAAAGCAATAGAAATTCTAATGTGTGACAAACTCGTTTGGGTTAAAAACTCTAAATCCGCAAAACGTGTTCTTCACCTTTGTCCGAATGTGAAAAATTCGGTCGAATTTATCACACCGGCGTGAGGAATCCGTTCCGTGAGAAATACGGTTCAACAAAGCTCTGTTGGTAATGCTTAGGCATCACCAACAGAGCTTTCTTCCTCAGACCTCTCTTGTTCTATCTGCAACATGCAGTTTCGAGATACGATTGGTCTCATCAGCCATCTTAGAACACACAAACAATAACATAGGATTGTTCATTGTCAGTAATGACAGACGAACCACACACTGTTAAACGTGCATTTCTGCAACGCTTTTAACCCTCGTCCTGCTGAATCCGGATATACACTGGCTTTACAAACAGTGTAGCGATCTGGATCTGCACTGTTTGCCATTAAATATGTGAATTTATTGAAACAATCCGGATCAAGTTATCTGATTCGCTTCATTGAAAATTAGATGTGGGTGCGCCATCTTAATTTATTCAGCAGGACAAGGGTTAACCCTTGTCCTGCTGAACCCGGATATACCCTACCTTTGCAAACAGTGTAGATCCAGATCAGTTGATCAGTTGATCTGGCTTCTGATCTGGATCTGTACTGTTTGCCAATAAGTATGTGAATTTATAGCAATAATCCTGATCAAGTAATCTGATGGGCTGAAAATTGGAAGTGGGCGTGGCATCTTAATTTATTCAGCAGGACAAGGGTTAAGACCTTCGCTTTTGGTCACGAATATAGTTTCATATTAAGTTTCAAAGGTTTTGCCCGTTTCTAAAATGATTTTGCCTGTTTTGATTCTAAATTGGTCCAACTGTATAATTCAGGCAATTCTGCATTGGTTTTAAACAAAATTGTATATTTTGTGTCGTTTCTTTGAATATAAAAGAAGAAAATCATCTTCTGTACAAATTAGCCTTACACCTGCCTTGTTCGAGACAAAATCTCGAACAAGGCAGGTGCAAGGCTAATTTGTACTGAAGATGATTTTCTTCGAACAAACGGAAGCTGATTACATGACTGACACATAGCCTATCATTCCGTTTCTTGTTTTGATAATCATAGAGGGATTGCTGTCAGGCAGCAGTACTGAGTATTGCCCATTTGAACTTTAAACAAAAAAAAAAAAAATAAAATAAAAAAAATAAAAAACCTTGTAGGATGTAGAACGTTTGCAAACATGTATGAAATATATAAGAAAATTAAATGGCTGTCTGTAGCCCTTTCAGAAGCAGAATATTTAACGCTTAGCACTCTGAATTAATTTTCAGCAGACGACATTTTGAAATATTTTTCTTATTTTTCTCAGAAAACAGGATATGACATTTCATGCAAATTGTCTCCAAACAATTTGCATGAAATGTCAGATCCTGTTTTCTGGGAAAAATAAGGAAAAAAATATCATCAATTTGTCGTCTATTGAAAATGCCCAGAGTGGTAAAGGTTAATTCCTCATGCCTAAATGGTCTTATTTGATCATTAGGCCGTCGGTGTATTCGGGTCGTACATGCCGACAACGCATAAGTTTGCGACATGAGATTTGAAACGCAGTCAGAAAGGTATTTTCGGACATGTGCGCCCAGCGAAGAATTTTTGCGCAATCTGGTCAGAATCTTCACTGTGCGCATTTTGGCTAGCCAAGGATTCAAAGATGCTTTAGACAGACAACGTAGACTCTGATTAGATTGCATGTATGTGCAGGCTGATTTGAGACTTAGTTGGGCGCATATGACAGAAGTTACGTTTTCTCCCGTTGCTGCCCATTGGGTTTTGTTACAAACTACCTGTATAACAATAACTTTGTTCCGCTAACCAGTCTAACAGTAACTAATCTCTGTTATTGCTTTGGGAAAATGCCACAAATTGTAGAAAGATCGGATGGACTATTGGCTTTGAACCTGAGACTGCTTTTTTTTTTTATCAAGTTTGCTTTTTTTTTTATCAAGTTCCATATGACATTTTCAAACTTGTGACATTTTTACACTGGTCGTTCTGAACTGCCAGTGCATTGAAGTCGGCAAAGGAACGTAATAAATAAATACGTTTACTGTAAAATGATATTTCTAAAGAATCTCATGTTTAGTATAGCAGTCTTCGGTCATAAATTTTATTTTAAGACACACTTTCTAGAACTGTATAGAGATGGATTAGGCTAAAAACCGGGGCACGGCCATCCTAGAATTAGGACTCTGGACTTTCATATTTGATAAGGGGTCTAAGGGACAGAGAGAACAGAATAGAACAGAAACACCTTTTATTTTTCTCATAAGAATAGTTCCAATTCAACAGATATACAATTGTTTAGCGCAATTTGATTGGCTGAGAGCAGTTTATAAACGGGATTTATATTTCGATAAATCCAATAAGCTAATTTCTTCGCACAAATTTCTAAAATGAGTCACTTTACCCATAGTTTTTCGAAGCAAATATCAACCAGTTAGAATTATTTTTTGTGTGGATTTTATCGATGTGTAAACACCTAGGAATCACTCATAAACTTGACGCAAACCATTTAGCGTTTTCTTCATTTTGTGAGTGATTCAACGGCGTTTACACATCGTTGAAATTCACAAAAATGAAATACAACACACCGACAATATACTTACAACAAAGGCCATGATCAGCCTGTCAAACCCTGCTGCCCGATCAGGGTCTTCGCTCTCAGTCACTAGAGACTGTAAACATTTCAACATAAAACAGAGAACCTGTTCAGATTTTTCACAGGCGCAGACCAGTGGGTGCTTCTCGCATATGCCTTAGGCAATGTTTTACAAGCCGGGAACTGTATACTGCATTACGAAAATACGCCTGTGCAAATATATAGAAAATTTTACCTCCAAAAACTGAAAATTCTCAGATAAAAAACTTTGATATTTTTCATATTTCTGCTCAAAACATAGATTGTGAGTACGCGTTAGAACCGCCTCGACGAGGCGGTTCTAACGAGTACCCACAATCTACGATCGATTCTAACGAGTACTTACAATCTATGTTTTTGAGCAGAAGTAAGAAAAATAATGTATACCCCTGTAAACCCCAGTTTTACTATATAAAAGTGGGGTTTAAGGGGGTCAAAACTATATAGGCGTGTTTTCGTGATGGTATGACATATTAATCGTAAATATTCGGATACATTACGAAAACAAACCTATTCAAATATACTAAAAATGTTACCACCATAAAATGAAAATTTTCATATAAAAATTCTGATATTTTCCATATTTCTGCTCAAAACATAGATCGTGGGTACTCGTTAGAACCGCCTCAGCGAGGCGTTTATAACCAATACCCACAATCTATGTTTTAAGCAGATATAGGAAAAAAAAACGTATGCCCCTGTAAACCCCAGTTTTTTTTTTGTTTGTTTTTTTTTTTTATAAAAGTGGGGTTCAGAATTATGTAGGCATGTTTTCGTGATGTAGACAAGCTTGTACAAACAGTTTAGGACATGATTAGACTCCGCAGAAGGCAGATCTATCGCCATTACGAAAACACGCCTATTCAAATTTACTGAAAATTTTACCAACAAACATTGAAAATTTTCAAAAAAAAAAAAAAAAAAAAAAATTCTGATATTTTTCATATTTCCGCTCAAAACATAGATTGTTGGTACTCGTTAGAACCGCTTCACCGAGGCGGTTCTAACGAATACGCACAATCTATATGTTTTTTAGCAGAAGTAAGAAAAATAATGTATACCCTGTAAAATCTAGTTTTACTATATAAAAGTGGGGTTTAAGAGGGTCAAAATTATATAGGTATATTTTCGTGATGACACATCAATTTGTGGTAAAGTGAGCTTGTTCTAGTTTTATCTTTACCACTCTCTGGGCAGAATAAGCAGACGACAAATTGTTGATACATTTCTAATTTTTCCCAGATAATAGGCTTTGACATCCCAAACTGCAATTTGTCTCCTAAGTTCTACATTATTGGCATTATAAAGAGTATGGTTTGTAAGCATACTACTACTAATAATAATAATTATAATAATAATAATAAAATAATAAAAAAACGGAGGTCCCTCAAAGTGAAAATGGGCATGTCCAAAGAGGTATGTTGAGGAGTCCACTTTGCACAAATGGTGAAGTTCGATGAATACATCTTTAAGAGTAAGCGGCCGAAATTGAAAAAAAGTTTGCCATGCACCTTTTCAAGGGAAACTACACTTGCAGAAAAAGTGTCTGCTGTTGTGGTATATGATTCCTGTCTCAAAAGGGGCTACTGTTCAAAGAATTTTGTGAGCAAATCCCTTCCTGAAAGAATAGTAGAAGCAAAATATTTTGTTTCACCCATTTTACACTGAATAAAATCCCCTCACAGTACATGTTGGAAGTGTCTAATTTCATTTTTAGGTATGTCAGGTTATGTGCTTCAGATATTCCTACAGAAAAAAAAGGCTAAATCATTTACACACAGTGGAGACCCTGATCAGACGCCGCGTTTTGTGGCGTCTGATCTGGGTCTGCACTGTGTGCCACTACCCCTTTTTTCGAGGGAGGGGACGGGGGGGGGGGGGGGCGGGGTTGGGGACTCTAGACAACATCAAAATTGGTTTACAGTTGTCTCCTTTAAGAAGAGAGATAACCGCTTTCTGAGCAGAGCAGAGTGGTCTTACTTGGAGGTGTAGCCATTCGCCTTAGATCAGCAGCATGGGTGTCGAATAGCGTTGCATTTCTTCTGGTTAGTCGTTCAAGTTCTAGGCTAAATATTTATTGATTTAATGCCATATATCCGATACGTATGCGTAAAATACTGCCCTTTCCTGCAAATTGGTCGTCGCACGGTTGCATGTGAAAATACGACCGGTTCATAATGCAACAAGAAATGTTAAAGAGTCGCAACGAGAGAACCTTCTGACAAATGTGTCCAAGGAAGACTCAAATCAGCTTGCGCGTCCATGCAATCCGAGTCTTCGTTGTCCACATGAAGAAACTTTGCATCTTTTTCTATCGAAAATAGGCCCCGTGAAGATTCTGATCAGACAGCGCGATATATTAACTACTCATGATATTTGGTTTTGTAACTACTCATGACATTTGGTTTTGTAACTACTCATGACATTTGGTTTTGTAACTACTCATGACATTTGGTTTTGTAACTACTCATGATATTTGGTTTTGTAACTACGCATGACATTTGGTTTTGTAACTATCAGAATAAATCTGTTCTGCTCATAAGTCTACAAGTCATTAATCTTAATGTTTTTTTCTTTGTCAAAATGGCTTCAAATTATAGATAGATTGGATGATCGATAGTAAGCTTTACACCTGAGATCGCTTTTCACCAATTTCCATGCGACGTTTTTCAATCTTGTGACATTTTTACACTGAGTTGTCAAGAACTATGAGTGCGTTGAAGTCAGCAGAGGAACGCAATGAATACATAATAATTCTTTTTTACTGAAAAATGATACTCTTGAAGAATCTTATGTTTAGTAGCAGTCTTTGGTCATAAATTTTGTTCTTATGCAAATATTCTAGAGCTGTATACAGAAATGGATAAAACTTATGAACCAGGGCACAGTAATTCCTACAATTTTACATGTGTGCCCAGCGAAGACTCAGACCAACCTTCGCACCCGCGCAGTCTGATCAGGGTCTTCGCTGGCCACATTAAGATGTTTGAGCCCTAAGCTATTCATAGAATTCACAGCGAAGAGTGATCAGACTATGCAGATGCACAAGCGGATCTGATTCTTCGCTTGGCGTACATGCAAATGTGTAGGAAATGCTGTGATCCGGTTACAATGATTTCTGATACAGATTGCCGTACAGACACTGAGTATTCAGACCGGCAGTCCTGAACAAACAGATTATAACCAGATCAAGACCTGCTTTCAGTGAATTGAATGTCGTTAATCCTAGTCCTGCTGAACCAGGATATGCCCTGCCTTTGCGAGGCTGTATACGCTTCCTCCCGCTGCCCCGCCCCCCGCCCCCCACTCCCCAAACCCCCACTCTAACAACCAAGTCTATTTTACTTCCTGCAGATAGGTATGAGAGGTAAACAATGTAGACATTGCTCAGAAGCTGTTTTTCTACGACGTCTGATATTTGCTCACGCCTGCTCGTCCCATTACCTAATTTAAAATGCGGTATTTTTACTTTTTCAGGATAGTGACCTGAAAAGACAGGGAGTGTGCGTGCGCAGTTTTCTTTCTGGGATCTTCAGTAAAGCCATGTAACTCGTCTATGTGTGGATAATAATATTCTTGGTTAAATGGTGACGCGTACAGTGACGTTAAGGCAGCTGATAGCGACCTGTTGGCTTTACCAGGTAAGTTTATTCAAGTTCCAGTATTTCATAAATTTTGTTCTAAATAAGTGTTTTACCTGGTAAGTTCATCAGACCTATCATTTCTGAAATTTTATTCTAAGTAAGTTACTGTATTTATTATTTTATTTTATTATTATTATTTTTTTTTTTTTTTTTGCTTTCAAGATTATTTCTATTTATTTATTTATTTTTTATTTATTTATTTTTATTTATATATTTCTTTCTTTTTTTTTTGTTTTTACATTCTAATACCAGTAAAACCACTAACCCTTAAATCGCTAAGCAAAATTATAGCAGACAACATTCCAACATTCTGATTTTTTTTATTTTTCAGGAAAACATGACTTGGCATTTTATTTAAATCATCTGCTAGGCAGACGATTCAGATGAAATGCCTAGCCTGTTTTTCTCTGGAAAATACAAAAAAAAAAAAAAAAAAAAAAAAAAATCAAAATCAAAATGTCGTCTGGGTTAGTTGTTTTAAGCATTTTAGGGTTAACTGAGATGACGCACAGCAAAAATAACAATCTCCCACGCCACTGAAATTGGTTTCTAATTATTATTATTATTTTATTATTATTGCGTCAGTATAATGATAATTGAAGTTTCCCAGAAAAGACCACACTCAGGAAGCACAGTCGCCAAAAAAAAAAAAAAAAATAGCAACCATTACGAAAATACGCCTATTCAAATATATTGAACATTTCACCACCAAAAACTGAAAGTTTTTTAGAAAAAAAATCTGAAATTCATATTTCTGCCCGAAACATAAATTGTGGTTACTCGTTAGAACCGCCTCGGCGAGGCGGTTCTAACGAGTACCCACAATCTATATTTTTGAGCAGAAATTAGAAAAATAATGTATGCCCCTGTAAACCCCAGTTTTACTGTATAAAAGTGGAGTTTAATGGTGTCAACATTATATTGGCATGTTTTTGTAATGATATCGCCAGTAGGTTTCCTGTGGACCGTTTCAATGCGGTTCTTCTGTTACAACTCTTCTTTGTTGGTGCGACAGGGTTTCATATGTAATGTTTGTTTTGTCATTATTTGTTCTTCATCTCTTCTTCCTTCGATGCCTGGAGAATACCGTGCTTCATCATTGTGGCATTTCATTTCATTATGAAAACTCGCCTATGCAAATATATAGAAAATTTTACCTCATAAAAACGGAAAATTCTCAGATAAAAAACGCTGATATTTTTTATATTTCTGCTCAAAACATAGATTATGGGTACTCGTTTGACGAGGCGATTCAAACGAGTACCCACAATCTATGTTTTTGAGCAGAAGTAAGAAAAATAGTGTATACTCCTGTAAACCCCAGTTTTACTATATAAAAGTGGGGTTTAAGGGGGTCAAAACTATATAGGCGTGTTTTCGTGATGCTGGGGATCTTAACCTGTATTTTTACTCGAAAAATTCTTAGACATTTCATGCAAATTGTCTTCTAAGAAGATAATGTGCATGCAATGTCAAAACCTATTTTCTAGGAAAACTGGCAGGACCCTGAAGTTATTTTTATTAAATAAAATGCTTGAACGATTTTCGAAGAATATTTTCCTTTTCGTGCTAGCCCTATATTTTCGATTTTCGAAAATTATATATTTACAATAAAAATAACTTCTGTCGGGAAAATAAGAAAAAAAATATTTTAGAATGTCGTCTTCTGAAATGTTTGCCCAGCATGCAAAGCATTAAATCGAGGATGAGTCAATCCTTTGCAAATACACGAGGTTATCATATTTATGTCAAGTATTGGAACAGACGTGCCTGAGCAAACAGTGTAGACCCAGATCGGACACCGCGTTCTTAGAACGCAGTGTCTGATCAGTGTCTACACTTTGCTACCCATCCAGAGCCCAGTTGTTCAAAGCTAAGGACATCGTTAGTTAACGATTCGTTTAAATTTACATCGAGTGATACGCAAATATGCTGAAATTTTTTGCTGAAAAAATGTGAGTAGCTTTTGCAGTGCAAAAGCTACTCACATTTTTTTCAGCAAAAAATATCAGAAAATTGTATATTGAATCCGTTAAAACAATTAACGAAATGACCCTTAACGAGCTCGTTAAGCTAACGACGCTTTGAACAACTGGGCCCTGTAGTTTTAGGCTCATTAACAGGTAGTAAAATGGACTTGTTTAAATTTTAGGACAAACATGGTAAGGGATTAAGGTTTCCCAATATATAGGGGAATATAGTAGCTGAACAGTCTACACAATAACCAATTCTTCTCACCTGCATGTGTTACATGGTACATCAGAACTGGAAAGACAGAATGAAATAAAATAATTGAAATCACGAGTTACTTGGATAACATATTTCTTGTTGGGGCGGTTTACCGCCACCAGATTTACTATACCGCATTTCAACTATCCGTCGAACTGAAGAATACCTACTTAATAACTACCTAAAATCGCCCCAAAAATAGTTCCCTGCTAACGCTGATGACGCTTAATCCTGCATTTAAACACATTAGCTTTATAAACTCCGATGCTTATAAATAGAGAATAAATGAACAAAAGCAAAGGAAACGTCAAACTTTTGAAGAAATATGATTTTTATCATATTGTTTACAATATCGGCGGACAAATA
The DNA here is from genome assembly GCA_964016985.1 of Anodontia alba. Lineage (NCBI taxonomy): Eukaryota > Metazoa > Mollusca > Bivalvia > Lucinida > Lucinidae > Anodontia > Anodontia alba. The sequence goes on from OZ024825.1 coordinate 124,550,772, forward strand.
TGAATACTCCAGTAGTTCAGTAAAGCAAACTAAATCTAAGTCTAACAACAGAGGTGATTTTTGGAATTTGCAAGAAAGGAGGGGGGGGGGGGGGGGGGGGGGGGGCTCCCCAAGTGAGACACAGAGTGGGGGTGGGAAGGGTCAAAATCTACAAGGTGCGAAGCATTTTTAACTCACCTATTAAATATTCTTCATGTCTTATTGCTCGATTGACTAATTTACCTACAGATTGTCTCGTACCGTTATAACAGTTAGCCTTCAGAACATGCAAACGATAACAAAATAGTTCTTAAAATACTTACGTTCTATGATTATTATGAGAATAAAATATTTATTGAAAACGATTGGCATTTCCTATCTGATGATTGAGTTATTTCCCTTGTATACCCTCGGTAACGTATCAGCTAACTTGTTTCCCTCTGTAACGTGTAACATCCACAGATAAGATTAGTGATATCATTGAATTTTTATCAATATTTGATACCTTGCTGTCATGTTAGAGAAAATGAACGAAAATTAAGTTCTTAAATACTTTTAGGTCCGGAAAAAAATTATTAAAAATCGCGCAGAAAATTGCGGGAATCTTCATTTTTTTTTTTTTTTTTTTTTTTTTTTTTTTTGCTGAAGCACGCCCCCATCCAGTACAGTTTGAGAAGCCACCAGGAATTGTGCAAATCCTGCACTCTATAGTAATCTCTGGAAAAAGTTACCCTTGCCGCTGTTCTACTAACAACAGAAGAAAAGGCAGAGAAGGGCCTATTCTCAAGCTGTCTTTTGGCACAACGAAGATGGCGGCCATGCGAATAAAGTTTATGTATGCTTGTTTGTAACCAAAAATATGCGAATGTTAATTGCGACGGGTTTGATTGTAAATAGATGATGATGTGAAATCTTGAGCATCTTTACCCTGCTAGCATTCTACGTAAATTTATATCGGGCCGTCATCGGCCCGTCAGGGTAGCTGACGGGCCGATGACGGCCCGATATAGATTTACGTAGAATGCTGACTGGGTAGTTTCTTTGTGTCACCTGTGTCCGTCACATTGGTATTTGTTACCGGTGAACGGTTCGCATGTAAAAATCGGCGAGGGAGGTATCAGTTTCCCATGAGAGAATAGGGATATCTCTAATTCATTCATAAATACATACATCTCTTAGTAATAAGCAGATATCTCTAAATGAACTACTATATGTATTTAATTTAGAAATTCATATATCTCATTTCAAATACAGATATACGCATTTCAATGAGAGATACATGTATTTTAAATACAGATCTTCAGAATTCAGTTTAGGATAATAGAGATGTCTCTAATTGAAATACAGATATCTGTATTTGACATGTGGATATCTCTTATTGAAAAAATATATCTATATCATGATCGAAAACAGAGATTGTTGTATTTCAAATACTAATATTTGCATTTCAGTTAGATATATCTCTCTTTCAATTACAAATATCTGCATTTCAATTAAAGATACATGTAAGTCCAAAAAATACAAATATCTGAATTTATTAAAAAGCATGTCTGTATTTGAAATGCAGATATCTGCATTAAATGGGTAAAACCCCAAACGGGTTGCCATTATTTTTTTCAACGTAAATCCCAGTTAGTTCAAGAATTTAGGCAACCTCCCCCATCAGCACTCTCAGTGCTTTGATCTTCCTAACCTTTGATCTTCGTAACCCTTCTTCCTAACTCTACTCTTACTCTATACTACAGCATAAAATACACCACTTAGTGCTAACTTTGCATTTGGTTTTAAAACAAAACTGATTTGTTGTGACAGTGCCCGTTTATTATATGTTGTGAAAGACTAGAAACTGTATAGTTTAACTCTTACACTGCCACGGGCGATAATATTAGGCTTTTGCAAACAGGAGGCTTTTGCAAACAACACAAATCCAGATGAGAGGGCTCAAAATGAGCCGACTCATCTAAATCTACGCTGGTTGACATTCAGTCTTTCAATTTTACATATAAACTTCTTTCCAAGCGATAGTTTGTTACCAAAAGAGCAGACGACAAATGTCGTAAATGTCGTCTGAAATTTGGCATCGAAAGAGTTAATGTCGAAAATAAAATGTTTGTTCTGTTCTGTTGGAACCCTTATAGAGCTAGAGCCAAATTTATCTTAACCCATTTATGCCGAGTGGACTCTTCGACCTGAAGTCTTTGGACAAGTCCATTTCCAATAGAATGGATGTCAGGTCAGTTTTTTTTTTATATAACCACTTTTTATAGAAATTCCTGTATTTAATGCAGATAGCGTAGACCCTGATCACACGCCGCGTTTTGCGGCGTCTGATCTGGGTCTACACTGTTTGCCAATGTCCTTTTTATGGGACGCTAGGCATAAATGGGTAAAAGGTCACCTGTATTAAGCAAGTACCTCTATTATGAAGCCATATTTTCATTTTCCTTAAAAGCTTAGCCACAGAGGTATAACGGCAGATACAAGCTATCGGTAAAAGGTATAGAACTCAGCCATCAATTTTACATCCGTGATATCGGACTAAACTCTGTTGTTTCAAAATTATCACGAGTTCGTGACATAGAAATTGATTTTTATATATAAACTATATGATTTTACAAAATATCATTACTCATGTGCGTAACATGTGAAAGAAAATATTATTTACACTTAAGAGACATCAACTAAAGTAAAATATTTTGCTTCTCTACCGTATGGGGCTTGGAGCAATTTTTTTCTTTAAACTTTGGAAGCGATAGTAAACGAATTACGTTAAAATAATTCCGTTCTGGCTTCGTCGCCGGTTCTGTATAGTACACAGTGGATATAAGAACAAAAATCAAGACACAGTCGATAGCAAGGATTTTGTCTACGACTAGCTCGACCTCTTAGGTTCGAGCTGGGGACAAAGGGACGCCTTTATGTGAATGGTTAGCAGTTTGAGCCTGGTTTCGACGGTTGCACAGAGGGCATTTCGAAGTCCCAGTACTCGGGCTTCCCTCCACCACTGAACTGTCCTCTGAGATTACAGTCAAATGTGATTGTTTCAGAGTATACGGAAGAAGAAGATTAATTCCCATGCTCAGAATACGGAATTTACTTAACTCCCAACATAAGATGATAAACACTTTCTCGCTTCTGAAATTATATTTTAGTAATTTCTGCGGGAAATATAATTACAGTCAAATGTGATTGTTTCAGAGTATACGCAAGAAGAAGATTAACCCTTCTCTTGCCGAAAAAAAAATGAATCAGGCCTGTAAGATGGGGTACCTCTACTTGAGAAGTCATTACCCAGTGAATTTTACCTCGATTTTCATGAAATTTTCACGTATAATTTGCCGATCCTAGGTGGCCATTTTACCGGAGAAAGGATGGTCACGTGACTAAAAAGTCACGTGACAGTCATGTGTAAACCGGGAACCGTTAAGAAAAAAAAAATTACAAGAGACCAGCGCCTACTGTGTACTATTGCGAATGAAACGAGTGACATACATAGGTTCTACTGTTATTCCTACGTCTTCCTCACTGGAAATGATTCAGGTGTTATGGGCTTTTTTTCCAGAAAAGCCTGATCAATTTGTTGAAGTGAGTGCTGAAATTAATGGCAGCTTGAAATTTGGTATTCTCGGTCTTTTTTAGTGTGGGTAAAATCCAGCACCTGACTATCTAATGAAAAGTGGCGTGTTTGTATGAAAGTAGGTTCACTCCTGTATGAGAACACTTGCTCTGAATGGTTGCATGTGGTATATTGTAAGTATGACAGGCTTTTGAGTTGGCAGACCCCTCCAGCGCGACTATTGTCGCGAAAGGCAAGATAAGGGTTAATTCACATGCTTAGAATACAGAATTTATTTAACTCCCAACATAAGATGATAAACACTTTCTCGCTACTGAAATTATATTTTAGTAATTTCTGCGGGAAATATAATTTATAATTCCAAGGAAGAATAACGCCGTCACTCCGCGCGATGAGTGTAGATGACGTAACGTCGCAAAACTTACTGATGTAAGTTGAAAGAGCGTAAAACAGAATCCGAAGAAAAAGATTATGTTTTATATACACTTCACATATCGAGTTTAGAATACAGGAAATATTTACCTCGAGACTTGCAAATCATATAAATAAAACATGTGTTACGCATTCGTTTGTTTTTCGGATTTGCAAGTTTCGCTAGAAATATTTTTTTTCTATATTTTAAGCTCAGGGTGCATTCGCCTCTATATGATGCTAACAAAGCAGACCCAGATCAGGCATCGCATTCTGCGGCGTCTGATCACGGTGTACATTGTTTGCGAATGTCACTTTAAAAGGACACTAGACATGAATGGGTTAAGAGATCAATACATAAAACACATGTCCGAATGGTTACAGCCCCATTTACAACCTGCCGATGTTGCTGACAGCCTCGGTCTCCCCTACTTTGGAGATTCGGACTTGGATTTTTTTGAATCGCCAGACTGGCTACCACATATAGAGCGTTGTTTGCATGTGCTTCGGGTCTTTAGCAATGTTAAAAATCCTACTTTGCGTTGGGTTGAATATAGAATTTATAGAAATGACCTAGTGATGATAACAGAACTACGCACGACCTAGCTTTGACGTTCACTGACGTCATTCACGTCTATTTATGACGTCAAATCATGATCGTGACGTTATAATTTGACTCGAGTTCTGATACTTACTCTGTTGATATATTAAGTTTGTAGATAGTTTTACAATGCAAGTATCTGCTATATCAGCTCCTCCCTTAGAGGAGAAAATTAGCCACCAACTGGCACATCCGTTGGTAGGCGAAAAGATGGTCAATGTTGTGGCACCATTTGAGGAAACAGAAAAAGTAAAACAGACAAACGTATGTATAGTTTGACTAAATTTTGAGCCAAAAGTAATTTTCTTACATTTCTGTTCTGTTCCTTTCCAGTTTTCCTAGGGTGTCATTGGGCGCTATATTCTTGCTATAAACCTTTTTTGAGATCATCGCATAAACAGCTAGATCATAACTCAGGAACATCTAGAACAGCTAGATCATAACTCATAACTCAGGAACACCGAACACTGGTTGTTCTCGGAAAAGATGTTCACACCACTTCTCAATCGAGAGCGCCAAGAATAGAGAAGTAGATTTAGGTCTATACAGCCATGTATGCTAATTCTGCGCATTGGCTAATCATGCTCATTCAAATAGTTTTGAACAAACATCAAAACAATTTCATTTTTCGGTACATTCTGATATACTGATGATTTGAAGTATAAAAATCATTTTCAAATGACAAATTCAAAATATTTGTAAAATGATTACGAAAACACGTGTCCTGCTGAAAAATAACACAGGACTGTGAAAATCGCAATTTTCAACAAGACTGTCGCAAGAAAATATGAACTTTATTATTCACAAATTTCATCAACTGCCCTGGCCTACTCATATGAGTATTTGAAGAATCAGATCATAGCAGTGTTATAAAATAAGGATGGGATTTACTCCAGGTGCGCAGAACTAGCAGAAAAGTTTAATGTCTCAAATACACAACGACGTTTGATGGCCTACACTGACAACAAATTAAAAGTAGAAATGAAAAAAATAACGTCCAATTGGCTCTACATTGGCAAGGCCCTGAAGTGTTGCTAAAATGCATTTTATTTATTTGTCTGTATTGAAATTATGAACTGCACAGTAGCTAAAGTGCGCAGGATTGGCCGACAGCACTGAATGTCAAGTAAATTACTATGGTTTACGATTTATTATTGTTATCGCTTTATTAGGGATGGATACACTTACAAGGGAGGTAAATGTCAAATTGTTGTTTTTACTCCCTTTTGAATAGGGGTCTAGTCTAAAAGGAAAAAAAACAACAACAAAAAAAAAAAAAAAAAAAAAAAACTCCCAAAAGTATTCAAGTAGACAGAGAGTTATCCTGTCAGAGCGTTGCACGCTGTTATTAATCTCTCTCTTTTTTTTTTTTTTTTTTTTTTTTTTTTTTCTTAATTTGTCAGCGTTTTTGTCTCTACAGTGTTAATTTTGAACACGGAAATTGTGTATCCGGTCACTCAACAACTATTATTGCATAAAAAGCAGTGTCGCACGTTATTAACAGCCGTGCATTAACCGGCGAAAAGCCGTGTATTAACAAGGCAACATTTGGGTTGATTTATTTAAGGCTAGTTTATCAATTTATTTTCACTTTTGTTGACCACAAATCTAGAATGACCCAAATAGACTGCTTTGAATTTCATTTCTTTTTAATTGCCTTTAAAAATAAAACGTGAGAAAAATATGTTTCTAAAAATAGAATTTTCCGATTAGTCGACTATAAAAGAATCTTTCCGATCATCAGTCACAAGAGGCAAAAGTGACTGATGACCGATTATAATTGATCATCAGTGGCAACACTAATGAACGCACATATAAATGAAAATTTCTGAAATGTCAAAGTATTCTGGACTAGAGTAGCTTGTGGCGGCCTATTAGAGTGACCCTCATTAACCCCTGTCCTGCTGAATAAATTAAGATCCCACGCCCTTTTCAAATTTTCAGCCAATCAGATTACTTGATCAAGATCTTTGACATAAATTCACATACTGAATGGCAAACAGTGTAGATCCAGGTCAGTTGGCTTCTTAGAAACCAACCGATCTGGATCTACATTGTTTGCAATGGCAGGGTATATCCGGGGTCAGCAGAACAAGGGTTAAAATTAAAAATCCCTGAATGAGCTTATTTATCAAAAAGTAGCCTTCCAGAAAATATAAATTAATAAATATAAATTGTTCGGTTCGCTTGAGATTTAAGTTTATTCGAAGCAAAATAAACAAAAAAAAAAAAAAAAAAAAAAAAAATCCGTCTCGCGTGTTGAACATATTTGTAAAGGTCTACTACACCACACATTGAATACAGACCCTGGTTTCAGAATGGACTATGTAGTGATCGCGTCGTAACAAGCGTCTATCAATCCTTTGAAATTGCATTTTTTTTCTAAAACCACTGGAGCAGTTTCAACCCAAGTTTGGTAGCAAAAACGCTTGGCAAAGGGAAATTCAGTTTTTGTTTGTTTGTGTTTAGGTTTTACGGCCCAGTCAACCCAATGGGGTCATGTCGAGCGTGGTCAGTTTACGTAACCACACGTTTACTGGGCTTAGTCCTCTAAGCGGTTAACCAGTATTGTGCACATTCTTTCGCCAGAAACTGACAACTGCCCTTCTTGAATCAGCGGAAGGGAGTGAATGACCATAGAAAAAATTTCTTGATCAATCTCCACGAAAGAATGTTGGAAATTCAGTGTACCTAGTATCTATCTAAAACATTGGAGACAAATACTTCCTCATAGAGAAGCTCCCGATTGAGAAGGGAAGCAAATTCTTGTGAAAGAGTTACCTCCCCTAAATGTATGTCATTTCCCTTAGCGCTAGTAATCTATTCGTCCTTAGATTACTGCAACTATGTGAAAAAATATATAAAATGAAGAATCATTAGTAGTCTATAACTGTAGACAGTCGTTTCCATATGGAACTGGCCTAACGCAGAGAAGCTATTAGAGGAGTATTTGTTAATAACTAAGGGATAATTTTCCCAGTTGTCCATAAAACATATGTTGTGGGTACTCATTAGAAGCGCCTCGGCGAGGCGCTTCTAATGAGTACCCACAACATATGTTTATCGCGAAGAAATAAAGAAAATTTTAGAACTTTTTAGTGAAAAACAAACACCTTATCTGGAGTTCTCCGCTTCTGCTTTGAAAGTAGTCTCAGGTGTGATGTTCCCACGATGACGTCAGAATCACTGAAAATAACGAATCGATCCACGGAACAAAATCTCTGATACCTTTCATGCCTTAGATGTTCACACATGTAGTACTTAAAATCGGCACCATGTCTATAACGAAATTTAAAGACCCTGACGCGTCTTTGCGCATGCGCAGACCGTTCGGAATCCTCTATTTTCGAAGGGATTTTATTTTTGTCGCGGAAGAAATCGAGAGTTAACCGATACAGTGACAAAACTGTTTTTTATGTACAATATTTTTTCGCAGTGTGGGTGTTAGTCTGTAAGAGAACAGGACACAAGATAATAACATCACGAACTAAGGCAATGCCGTATATACCATATGTTGACAGAGAGACAGGCTTGAGCAAACAGTACAGAACCAGATCAGACGCCGCAGAATGCGGCGTCTGATCAGGGTCTGTACTATTTGCCTTTCATTCGGGAATTTTACACATATCATCTGCGAGTAAATTGAAATGAACAAAATTTTATGGCAAGTATGGTAAGGAATTAAGCCGTCCGATCATTTTGACAATATACGGTTAAACGACTAAACAAGCTCCTTGAACGACAGTGAAATCGGATTTGGAGTAGGTGAATTACATAAAATAAAAATGTTAACATTTAAAACGTATGAATAACTTCAGCAGACGACAATTTAATGATACTTTTCTGACTAGAAAATAGGATTGATCATTTCGTGCAAATAGTCTCATAAAGAGCCGATTTGCATTGAATATCAAATTCTGTTTTCTAGGGATAAAAAAAAAAAAAAAAAAAAATTCATCGTCTGTTGAATTTTTACCCAGCATGCTAAGCGTTACATATAATTTTGAAGAGGAGGCAGAAGGCGTAATAAAGTTGTTTATACGTTCTATTAGACTGGCTCCAGTCTCCAGTGACTAAATATTTTTTTTCTTAGATCCTCTTAAATCCTGTTTGAAAATCCACTACAATAAAACCAAAATAATATCACATCACGAAAACACGCCTATATAATGTTGACCCCCTTAAACCCCACTTTTATATAGTAAAACTGGGGTTTACAGGGGTATACATTATTTTTCTTATTTCTGCTCAAAAACATAGATTGTGGGTATTCGTTAGAACCGCCTCGTCGAGGCGGTTCTAACGAGTACCCACAATCTATATTTTTGAGCAGAAATATGAAAAATATCAGAATTTTTTATCCGAACATTTTCAGTTTTTGGAGATGAAATTTTCTATATGTTTGAATAGGCGTGTTTTCGTAATGATGACTATAAAGGCTGGTCACTAGACCAGCCTTTATAGTCATGTTTTTATTTTGGTTTTAACGACTGGAGTTACATTGGAACCAGTCCGACGTTCTGTGAGCGTCTCTTTAACTCTGATGATCGTAAACCAAAATCTTTTGAAAGCTGTTGCTACTCAGCGTATTTTCCCTCCGATAACATACTCACTGCATCAAAAAAACAAACCTATACAATTTTGACCCATTTAAACCCAACTTTTGTATAGTAAAACTGGGGCTTACAGGGGCAAACATTATTTTTCTTATTTCTGCTCAAAAACATAGATTGTGGGTACCCGTGAGAACCGTCTCATCGAGGCGGTTCTAACGGGTACCCACAATCTATGTTTTGAGCAGAAATATGAAAAAGTGTCAGAATTTTTTATCTGAAAAATTTCATTTTTATGGTAGTAAAATGTTCAGTATATTTGAATAAGCACGTTTTCATAATGGTCCGAAAATCTGAACAAGTATATTTTACCGACTGTTTATGTATTTACCCAGCAAACACACAACGTAGTGACAACGTCGTTACAACGTCGCTGCAACGTCATGACGTAGCAGCAACGTTGTAACGATGTTGATGCGACGTTGTGGGTTTGCTGGGTAAAAGTGCTAGTTATGTGATTTGTGTGTCCACATGTTGATTTGTGTGTTCGCATATTGTTAGTACACTTATCTGTGAGAAGTAAAAGAATTTGAATTTGGTCTGTTTGTTTGCTCAGGTACATCTTCCGAAAACTCAGGGTGGATTCTTTATTTATCCTTAAATTTGAACAAATCCATTGGACTGCGTGTTAATACATGTATCCTGTGAAGGCAGCATTTCGCGGAGCGTTGCAAAAAGAGATGCCAAAATATAGGCAACCGAATAGAAATTCGTAATTTCGTGTTCCTTGACAAATAAAGTGAGTTTAATAAAAACATATAGATAGGCAGGCATAGAGACAGGGTTGGCAGGCCATATTGGCATCACGAAAACACACCTATATATTATTGACCCCCTTAAACCCCACTTTTATATAGTAAAACTGGGGTTTACAGGGGTATTCATTATTTTTCTTATTTCTGCTCAAAACATAGATTGTGGGTACTCGTTAGAACCGCCTCATCGAGGCGGTTCTAACGAGTACCCACAATCTATGTTTTGAGCAGAAGTATGAAAAATAGAATTTTTTATCTGAAAATTTTTCATTTTTTGGTGGTCAAATTTTCAGTATATTTGAATAGGCTTGTTTTCGTAATGATAGGTAAATGTGTGCGTGGCTCTTCGGTGGTGGTTGGGTAGGGCGGGGTCGTGGTCGGATGTGGATTGATTGGTGGTTGGATTATGGTTAGTTAGTTAGTTAGTTAATTGTTAGTTTGTTTGTTTGTTAGTTCGTTAGTTAGTGAGCGTTTCTTCAAATATATTGCAGGTTACCAGGAAATTGAGAATGTTTTCTTAGATAAAGAGAAACCGCAGTTGACTCAAATTTTAAGGAAGTACATTCCTTTCAGCAATGAAGGAAGTGTGTCTAGGAGGTCCTGCCGAGATAACAAATTTATATTTTGATAAAAACTTAAATAAACACGATTACTAAATCACGCGCTGATCAAATCTTCCTTGTATACCCGAATATGTGAGTGATTTTTCAACGTTATTTCCGTTTAGTTTCAATATCAAACTATATCAACATGTGAGAGAACTTGGAGTATGGCGATCATTGCCCATTCTGCTGTTTTCAATACTGGACTCTTCTTGCCTCATTTGGTAAGATGACATTATTCATCTTCAGAAATATCGCTTCTATTTTCGCTCTTAGTATTCGCTAATTTGTAGGCATATACAGAATAACGATATAAAATTTAACTTCCGTGTTGGTAGTGCTTAACATTTCTCTTGCTGAACACGACATGCCCTGTCTTAGCAAGCAGTGTAGATCCAGATCAGTTGGCTTCTGAAGAAGCCAACTGATCTGGATCTGCACTGTTTGTCATTGAATATGTGAATTTCTATCAAAAACCCGGATCAAGTAATCTGTATGGCTGGGAATTAGAAGTGGGCGTGGCATCTTAATTAATTCAGCATGACAAGGGGTAAGCTTTCGCGGGGAGGACATTCAGTGACATTGAAACTCAGGGGCTTGTTAACCCATTTATGTCAAGAGGACTCTTCTACCACACCTCCTTGGACCGGTCTATTTCCAATACCAGGTTGTCTGGTTAGCTTTTATTATTTTATGTTTTACAGAAATTCCTGCAGTTAATGCAAACAGTGTAGACCCTGATCGGACATCGCGTTCTGCGGCGTCTGATCAGGGTCTGCACTGTTTGCCCATTACCCTTTTAGGGGTCTCCAGACTAAAATGTGTTCCTGAGAGATATATTTCGATGATAATTCTGGGATAGTTTTCTCCTGTACTCCATAAAAAAATACGTTGAGGGTGCTTGTTAGGCCGAGGCGCTTCTACTGAGTACTCGGAACAGATATTTTCATGAATATGGAGAAAGCAAAAATATGCTCTATCTGTAGCCAAGGATCCTAAGCGTCTTTAAGCGGACAGCGAATGTACAGGCTGGGCTGAGTCATCGCTAGGCGCACGTGCAGCCTTGGTGGGAAATACTGTTCCCCGAATCAGATGTATCGGCCACATCGATCTGGACCTAATGATGTACTCCTCTGCAGTAGTCTGTCTCCAGACTCCATCTTTTCTATTATTTTCTCCTTTTTTTTTTTTTTTTTTTGTCGAAGGTATACAGTTTATATGATTCAATCAGTTATGTCCCTTAGTGGGAAAGATTGTAGTAAAACTGTGAAATGGCAAAATTTGCTCCGCTACAGGAAGTGATAATGACAAAAAAAAAAAAAAAAAAAAACGTGCAGAAACAACTGGAGCCAGTCTATCCTCTGCAGTTATTGTACAAAATTATTGTAGACAATTTTAGAGTTTGTAGTTTTTCTGAAAACACTTTATGAAAGGTCATGGACTTAGCTGGCCCAATGTCATTTTCCATGAGCTAGTCAACGTCATACCAAGTATCAGCTTTCACAAAAAGCTTGGTCTACGTCTAGCGTTTATAGATCAAGCTTTTCAGTGTGAAAACTAATAAATGTAACAAGATAATGTTAAAGCAAAACGAAGTATCTGAGGGGCATAAGGCCATTTTTTAAGCATTAAAAAATAATTCTGTCGTCTGCTGATAATTAGCTGCAGCAGGATAAATGTGTACACTATGATCAATTATTAACACTTTGCATGCTGAGTAAAATGTCAGCAGATGACATTTTTAAAATATTTCTTACTTTTCCAAGAAAATAGGATTTGACACTTCATGCAAATTGTCTCCTGAGGAGACAATTTGCATGAAGTGTCAGATCCTATTTTCTAGGGAAAATAAGAAAAATATCATCAGTTTGTCGTCTGCTGAATCTGCCCATAGCGTGGTACCGTATCTTTACAATCAAAGTAACATAAAACATAGTCAGAAGTTAAAATTCAATTTTATATCTTTATAGTACTATTGCATTTATCTTTCTTTTATTCTTTGTTTTTTTTTCTATTCTTGTCTTTCACTTTCCTGTAAAATCTGTTCTTTCTTTCTTTGTTTCGTTCTTTCTTTCTTATTTACTGATAAAATATACTTGTATTTACCCGTTTCATTCAATGGGTCATTTGGCAAACGTATCTCGCTGAGGTGTTTAATTTAATATATGGTTGCACAGTCCCTTTTAGAATATTATCAGTGATATACGTACGTCTATCGAATATTCCTGTTTAATACTTTGAACAAGCCGCGTACTCTACTTACACCCCGTGTTGTGAAAAATGGGTATAATGTAACATACATTATTGTACAATGGCATCAAGCACTGTGGAGTTGGGGGTTAGGGAGATCTTTTTTTTTTTTTTTTTACAATCACATAAGTTGGAATAAAGTTATTGTACATTTGGGGAAACATATTTTTATTCAGTCGTTTGGCTTTCTCCTGGATCCCTTAAGTATTTGTGATATTTTTTTTCTTGCACAATGGATCTACATGTATATTATATAAACAAAGTTTAGTATAAGCCATTTTATTTAATGATGATCATAGGGTTGACCTTTAACCTTTATTACGGCAAAGTCAAATTTGCTTCCTATACATTTGTAAGGGGAAAATAAGGGGAATTGTTGAAAAATCGTTTTCTCAAATTGATTTAAGCCTAATGGTTGAAACTTACAATCTTTAGTCAGAGTACTTAAACTCTTTAGTTACAATAAAAAGTTTACCCACTGGGGATTTCTGTCCCTACTGTCCTTGACAGTAACCCATGAATCTGCCCCTCGGTAACAAAAATGTATAAAATTGTGAAATCTTGAAAGATTTCTCCCCTGAAACCCTTTTGCCCAATTCTCACCAAGACTTAACCCTTGTCCTGCTGAATAAATTAACATGCCATACCCACTTCTAATTTTCAGCCAGTCAGATTACTTGATCCGGGTTGTTGATACAAATTTACATACATAATAACAAACAGTGCAGACCCAGATCAGTTGGCTTCTTCAGAAGCCAACTGATCTGGATCTACACTGTTTGCTAAGACAGGGCATGTCGTGTTCAGCAAGAGAAGGGTTAAAGTTTTTTTGTCAAAGACTTGTTCAAATGGTCGTAGTCCATTTAATAAGATGGCCGCCATGTATATATATAGTGAAAATAATAAAACCTTATAATGTAACCCCATGCGTACCCCTGTTTTCGTTATATGTTAAGGGTGAATACGGGGATGCACGTTACACATGTTAATGTAATGTATTTTTATAAGAAGACATCTCAATATGTCCCTTTATTACATGTTACTTAAAATAACTTGGAGACAGTCTTGTCGCGTCGACCCGATTTACCATTGTGATTACAACTAAATAAAAAGAACCCCGAATACTAGAATTTATAGCCACTTCAGAGAAAAGCATTAATTCTTGTAATTATTTCCAAGTCAGACTTGAAAATGGTGTCAGTAGGTTACGGGGTCTGGCCAGCTTGATATGAGCCTAGTAATGGATAAAGAGCAGTTATATGCGAGGAGCAAAGGTTCTGAGGCGAGCATGCGCTTTCTATGCTGTTCGCAGACCATGGGGAAATTACACGTTACGTTTCTAAGGAGCCGAGCATGCGCACTGAAATGTTGATCCGACGGAACGAGTCTTTATTTCGCGGAATTGCTCATGTGTAATAACACGTTTTGTAGTCGGCGCAGCTAAACCCTTGTCATGCTGAATAAATTAAGATGCCACGCCCACTTCCAATTTTCAGCCAATCAGATTACTTGATCCGAGTTTTTTTTAGAAATTTACATATTTAATGACAAGCAGAAGCAGTGCAGATTCAGATCAGTTGGCTTCTACAGAAGCCAACTGATCTGGATCTACACTGTTTGCTAAGATAATGCCTATTTATTATTTATTAATACTTTTCGTAGTAACACAATTAGATGCAAGACACTCCTCAGGAGGTTCGATTTAATCATATTACCGTACTTACTCCACGTATTCGGACAGACGTGCCTAAGCAAACTGTGTAGACCCAGATCAGACGCAGCGTTCTACACTGTTTGCCACTCACCCAGCAATTTTACATACATTTACAGGTAGTAAAATGGACTTGTTTAAGAGAACTATAAGAAAAAGTGTCCGAAATTTATCACATTTATCCAAAATTTCCCATGAACATGAAATTTTGAGTCAATGGGGCCCCAGGAACCTCCTCTGAATCCGCCTTGCTCTTCCTTGAAGCCCACGTAAAACTGCTAAAATATACGTTAATATAACTGATGCAGGAAAATTGCATAGCTTGGTATATGTACAAGTATTAGTTTTTTGTTGTTTTTTTAACGCAAGTAGGTCGGTTAGCTTTAGCAATTGCATGTACGCTTACGCCGCACATAAAGGCATATGTATCAAGATTCTTCATTATGAAAACATTATGAAAATTTTATGAAAATTTTCCGATGAAAAATCTGATATTTTTCATATTTCTGCTCAAAACAAAGATTGTGGGTAATCGTTAGAACCGCCTCGACGAGGCGGTTCTAACGAGTACCCACAATCTATGTTTTTGAGCAGAAATAAGAAAATTAACGTATACCCCTGTAAACCCCAGTTTTACTATATAAAAGTGGGGTTTAAGGGGGTCAAAATTATATAGGCGTGTTTTTGTGATGTTTAAGAAACCTAAATGACTCCATTTATTTTCCGAGTTTTGGTTAAATTTACCTCTGACGTGTACACAAATAATAGTTGCCACGTACGGACTTTGTTTTTTGACAGTTACTATTATCCTGTGAGTTTTTTTTTATATAGCAAATTACTACTGTCCTTTCGACACTCGGAAAGACGTTTTTGTTTGGTGTTTTATTTTACATGAAAATACTTTGTTCTGATTGGCCATATCTTATCGGAAACCATTTGTCATTTCTGTTTCTGTGTTTTGTTCTCAATTTTTTACAGTAACGTTAAATTTACGGCCAAGAATTGGTCTGACCTCTGCATAATGTGCGTTCATTTTTACAATTAGAAAAAGAGAAAATATTTGATTTTTTTAAAACACAATGACTAGGATAATTCTTTTTTTTTTTTTTTTTTTTTTTTTGCATAGGTAATTACGACAAATGGTTTTGCATTACATCATGACAAAAGGTTGCAAATTTACTTCTTCTGTGTAAAGCGCCAAGCAAAAAACGACTTTCTGGAAGATGTCGAAAACACAGTAGTAGGCTATGACTATCTTGCATAATAAGAAAATATGGTGTGCTTCTGGAGAAATGAACACACTGCCAAATAATGCTTAACCCTTAAAGCGCCAATCACAACTATTGTCGTCTGCTTTGTCATCTGCTTGTGATTTTAAAAGTCATTTTTGCAAACAGTGTGGACCCAGATCAGACTGCTCCTTTAGGAGCAGTCTGATCAGGGTCCACACTGTTTGCCTGTATGCAAAATAGGTTTGAAAAGTCTGCAAGAATATTCAGCAGACGACATAAACAGACGACATTTTCAGATGCAGGTTTTCTTGGCGCTTTAAGGGTTAAGTGTGTCAAAATCCATGGTTCCATGCATCACGAAAACATGCCTATATAATTTTGACCCCCATAAACCCCACTTTTATATAGTAAAACTGGAGTTGACAGTGGTATACATTATTTTTCTTATTTTTGCTCGAAAACATAGATTGTGGGTACTCGTTAGAACCGCCTCGCCGAGGCGGTTCTAACGAGTACCCACAATCTATGTTTTGTGCAGAAATATGAAAACTATTGGAGTTTTTTATCTCAAAATTTTCAGTTTTTGGAGGTGAAATTTTCTTTGCATTTGAATAGGTGTGTTTTCGTAATGGTACGTAATTTAGTCGGCAGTACCGGTCATGAAAGACAAGGTTTGGCTGAGGCTGATACATATGTAGTTCCATCTGTGGTTGATGTAAACAACGAGATCTGATGATATCTGGTCAGTTTGTACCTATTCACTCACGGGGGGTTATGTCATGCCATGCATATGCGGAGATATGTCTTACTAGCTAATATTTACAATGAATATGTACGTCAAAGCCTTCAGCATATTTGAAGTATGACCTTTTACTAAGTAATGGTTATTTGGTCTTACGACATGAAAGTCACAGCAAAGGAATGAAGCATAGCTGAAAAAATTCCCGCCTCTCGTGGTAATCGAACCCGGTCTGTCCGGAAAAAAATCCAATACTCTTACCACTCAGCCAAAGAGTCGACTCCCTGACGCAGTTGTCAGAGATTGAATATATACCTATAAGGTATATATAAGGTATGCGTAATCTGCCAAGCAGATAATCGAAGGTAGGAGCGCTCGGTCATACCACACCCCATTTTCAAGGAAGTCATCATTTATGATGACACGAAGCCATTTCGGCTATTTAAGTTCAATCTCGGACGAACCCCCATCTTACGACATGAAAGTTGCAACAAAGGAATGAAGCATAGCTGAAAAAAAAATCCCGCCTCTCGTAGGAGTCGAATCCGGTCTGTTCGGATAAAAATCCAATGCTCTAACCACTCAGCCAAAGAGTCGACTCCCTGACGCAGTTGTCAGAGATTGAATATATACCTATAAGCTATGCGTAATCTGCCAAACAGATAATCGAAGGTAGGAGTGCTTGGTGGTAACATTGGTACAAGCAAATGTGAACCCACCAAAATGAATTTTTTGCCGTTAGTCAGACCTAATTATGTGCAAAAATAATTTAGAACCAGTCAAAACGTCTCTTAAAATTAATGTTTCTATTTAAAGTTTAATTGCCTTTTCTGGTTGAGTCTTTATTATTTTAGCTCACCTGAGCAAATGTTCAGAGTGAGCTGTTTTGATCACCTTCTGCCGTCGTCTGTCGTCGTCCGTCGTTCATCGTCCGTTGATCGTCGTCAACAATTAGTTTGTTAACACTCACACTTTTAACCCAAACTTAATGAAACTGACTCAGAATTTTTGTCTCTCTGATATCTAGATCAACCTCGAAACTGGATTACTTGCGTCAAAAACTAGCTCACCAGGCCAAATAAAAGGAAAACCCTGTGAACACTTTCTTGTTTACGTTTTTTTTTTAAATCATCATAATTAATTGCTCAAAATGTTTGTTTTTGTTTGATTTCTAGGTAAAGTTTGAAACTTGGTCACTTGAGGTAAAAAAGTAGGTCACCAGGCCAAATCAAAGGGAACCCTTGTTTACACGCTAGAGGTCACATTTTTGAAGTAGTCGTCATGAATCTTGCTCAAAATGTTTGTCTTTATGATTTCTAGATAAGTTCAAAACTGGATCACTTGGGATAAAAACTAAATCACCGAGTTTAATCAAAGGAAAACCTTGTTAATAATGTAGAGGTCACATTTTCTTAAAATGTTTGCCTGTATGATTTCTAGATCAGATCTGAAACTGGATCACTTATGTCCTATTTTTCTGACTTCACTGACTTTGTTATGTATTTTTTGTTTAGGTAAATTTTTTGTTTTGTAACTATAGGTTCTACGGTCGTGATACTTGGTCCGTGCATACATCTTAGCATGGCCTCTTGAATGAAGTCATCCATATTTGACCGTGTCCTATATTTCAAGGTCCACAGACTTTGTTAAGTTTTGACGTTTAGGTCAGTTTCTCAGGAGCTATAGGTCTTACAACAGTGATACTTTGCACACGCATACAGCTTAGCATGGCCTCTTGAACACAATCATCCATATATGACCTTCACCTATATTTCACGGTCCATTAAGCATGCTACATTGTCTTCTTTGTTTATGTTATCATCCTGACTCTTGGTCAGTATGTTTGTCTCGTTGATTTGTAGGTCAGCCAAATCAAAGGAAAACGTTGTTAACACTCTAGAGGTCCTATGTATGAAGTTATCATCACTAAGTTTGCTCAAAATGTTTGTCTTTATTATTTCTTGGTCGATATCGAAACTTGGTCAGTTATGACCTATATTTTACAGTCTAGTTATTTGTTAAATTATAAGGTCAGTTTCTCATAACTTTTGTTCCTACAGCAGTGACACTTGGTGCATACATACATCTGAACATGTCCTCTGAAATGCAGTCATCCATATTTGACCTTGACCTTTACCTCATGGTCCACTGACTTTGTTAAGTTTTTGCGTTTAGGTCAGTTTCTTATTAACTATTGGTCCTATAGACAATGACACTTGACACATGTTTACTTCTTAGCCTAATCCTTTGAATGCAGTCATCCATATTCGCCCTTCACCTATATTTCACGGTCCATTAGGCATGCTTCATTGTCATAGTTGTTTATGTACTCATCATGAATCTTAGTCAGAATATTTGCTTTGATTATTTCTAGGTCAGGTTTTCTAGGTCTATGATACTCAGGTGAGCGATACAGGGCCATCATGGCCCTTTTGTTACTTTTGCTGCAAACTGTCAGGGTACTGATTATGACCGCTTCCATTATGATGAAAGGGAATATTTTATTGTAATTCCACCTTCATAAGAGTTGTCTATAAAAGTGCTTGCATTGAATTAACGCCTGAGGCGATAACAGTAGGCTTTGCAAACAGCGTAGATCCAGATGAGACGGCTCATAATGAGCCGTCTCATCAGGATCTACGCTGTTTTACATTCAGTCTTTCACCTTTACATATAAAGTTCTTTCCAATCCATAGTTTGATTAAACAAAAACAAAGCAGACGATAAATGTAGTCTGAAATTTGGCACCGAAAGAGTCAAGGGGAATGAACGCTCTAACAGGAAGAAAACTCCTTCAAATTATTTATTTATTTATTATTTATTGTTTGTTTGTTTGTTTGTTTGTTTGTTTTGCATCCCTTTCGGAAAAAATTATTATAGTTTTCTACAAAAGTGCCTGCATTGGATTAGGGAAAATGGATGCACGTTCAGGGAGACAACTCCTTCAAATTATTTTTTCTGTCATTCTGAAAAAGGATCTGCTCTAAAAGAAAAGAATTTGCTCCCATGGGAGCAAATTCTTTCCTTCTAAAGAGAACATTTTTCGGAAGGACTTTGGTGGCAGAAAAGCGGGAGTAAATTATTTCCTTTTAGAGAGACCTCTTTTCTGAAGCGATTTTGTGTCAGAAAATCAAACAGGAAGTATCGTCCTTTTAAAAAATGGCAAAATATCTTTCAAATTATTTAGTGTTATTATCTGACTGGGTATAAGGAGAAAACAGAAAATATGTGTACATGGTTTATTATATATATCTTGCCCCGAACCACAATTAATTTTTCCATACCACCATCTATTAGAATATTAACTCTCCTAATAACATTCCAATCGGTACACACTTTCTTATGGTTCTTCACCTGTCAATTTATCCTACCTTAACCCATTTATGCAGAGTGGACTCTTCTGCTTTAACTCTTTGGACCAGTCCGTTCAAACAGAAGGAATGACTGGTTATTTTGAGTAGTACCATGTTTTATAGAATTGCCTGTATTTAATTTAAACAATTTAGACCCTGATCAGACGCCTCACTCTGCGGCGTCTGATCTGGGTCTACATTGTTTACCAATGTCCCTTTTATGGGACTCTAGGCATAAATGGGTTAAGAAGGGGTTGACCGCCTCCGTTTCTTGCTACCATCTGTCAAACTAATCACTGTCAGTTAATTCCAGTTATAGACGCACTTTTATAGGTGAGCTTTGGTTCACCTGTTTTCATGAACTCAGAAGAAACTGGAACAAATTATATTGTTCAAGACCTTCATATGCTCTGAAAAGCAGTTTTCTCAGTCATACAATCATCAAACTATGGAGTAATTAAGCCAAGGGACTACTTATGGACAACGAATCAAGGGAGCAAATTGTAGTCCGATTCCTACCTGGCTCCTAGGGAAATTTCCAGCGCTGTCCGTTAGTACGTTATGAAAAGTACATTTAGGATGACCTCAGTTTACAGTTTAACCTATATTCGTATCCAATCACGTCTCACTTGTTTCTGTTGAAGTAGAAGCTTCACTCTTATTTATGAAGAATGCGTCATAGCTTCAGATAAGAGGGGTAGCAGATAAATATTTTTCTAATTTTTCCACAAAAAAACATATATTGTGGGTACTCATTAGAAGCGCCTCAAAGAGGCGCTTCTAATGAGTACCACAATATAGGTTTTGCGTGGAGAAATAAGAAAAATATCAGCATATATTGTAGGTACTCATTAGAAGCGCTATAAGACGTTTATAATCCTCTATTGAGTACCACAATATTTGTTTTTTTTTTTTTTTTTTGTTTTTTTTTTGTTTTGTTTTTTTTTTTGTGGAGAGCGACAAGAATAGCGCGGGTATAAATTACCGTTACCTGGATTTCGTCTAACGCGCACTTTGGTTACATTGGTCAATGATAATCACCTAAAGGAAATTTTGGCGTTTGCATACCATGGCTCGATTGTAAACAATCTATCCAGAAAGTGCCAAAATAGACTAATAGGCACCTTCTGTTTGTGATGCATTTTGTCAGTACCAACTGTAATTTGAAAGCAAATTCGGAAGTGAAGGAATATTGTAAGGGTCAGAACTGAACCAAATGCTGTAATGAAAGTCTGCTGATAAGCATTTAGGCTCCAGGGTAACTTACTTCTTATTAATTTTCCATGATAAAGCATATTGCGAACCATAGCAATACCCAGTAGGCACACAACGTTGAAACAATGTCGATTCAACGTTGATTCAACGTCAAGACATTGAATCAACGTTGAATCGACGTTGTTTCAACGTCGTGTGCTTATTGGGAGCTATAGATAAGATGGGTATCTACATACTATTTTCTTATCTCTCCGCGAAAACAAAATGTTGTGGCAAGTCATCAGAAGCTCCTCGGTGAGACGCTTCTAATGAGCACCACAACATGTGTTTTTTACGGAGAAATAAGAAAAAATATCAGTACCTTTTGGCTGAAAACGTCACTTTATCTGGAGGTATGGCGTACGTGAAATTTTAGTATGGCAAAACTTGCTCTTGACTCAGTAGTTCACGAGACCTGTTTAAAGCGATCAATTTTCTCAGCTCGCTGGTGTTAGCTCCTCACCGCCTGACCTAATTATCGATCTTGTTCCTGCAGATGAACTAAATAACGTCTGATTCAACAGACGACAACTGTAGCCGCGTCAAGAACGAAGGACCCGAGAGCGCATTGGAATAACGGCTCGTCTTCAGAATTTGGACTCGCAGCCGTCAGGTTTCATAAAATTAAATAATTATGCACAGTATCATACATGAAAACGACCATAACATCTGTACGTTTGTACAAAGAAGAGAACTTTTGTGACTTCCAATTTGTATACCTGCTCACGAAGCCCTTTCTTAAACGGGGTGTACTCTTAAAGGAAAGAATTTGCTCCAACCTGGAGCAAATTCTCTCCTTTAAGAGTAAACCCTTTTTCAGAAGGGAACAAATCAATTTTGAAAGAGTTGCCTCCCATGAAAATTTATTGGTTCCCCCTTTAAGTGTAAAATCATAGATATTGTCTTTATGTATAAGAAATACTGTTCACCCCAACATTTATTCTACGCGGAAGTTGAATAGTGCATGCTGCTTTCTCATTTTTTGATGGCCTTATTAAAGGTTGACGGGAACCAATTAGCAAAGCTACGCGAGAGTGAGGTACCTTTTCATATTCATCATGTTTATAACATGTATTTAAGAATATTTTGATTTATGAAAGCCGGTACTTGAGCTGGGCACAGATCTCTCGTCTAGAGAAGCATGGCCACTATAGAATGAACTGGAATATAGTGAAAATCATTGCTTGTTTTCGCGGACGCTGCGGTCGAGCCCCTCGTGATCCTATTTGTGGTCTCTTGTGTTCTGGCTTCAGATCCCCAGATCCTTTGCATTGTTTCGTCGTAGCGATTAAGATTAGGTGTCTTTCACTGTGATGTTTTTTGATGAGGTGGATGGTCCTATGCGAAGTCCCCAGTAGGCGGTTCTATCGAGTACCCACAATCTATGTTTTGAGAAGAAATAAGAAAAATAATCTTTACCCCTGTAAACCCCAGTTTTGCTAAATAAAAGTAGGGTTAAGGGGGTCTAAGTTATATAGGCATGTTTTCGTGATGCCTTTTGGTTGCCCGGGGGTTGTGCTTAGTGACTGTGGGATTTCCTAGGTATCATCATTTATATATAACTTCAGAAAACGTACCTTGCACAGGTTGATTAGAATCTGCGAAATTTCGACAGCCAAGGATGCAAAGTCACCCCATGCAGAGACTGAAGACTGCTTAGACTGCACGGATGCGCAGACTGATTTGAATCGTTGTATGGCGCACATGTCAGAAGTTACGCTTTTTCACCTTTCGGCTTAGATATTTCCATTCACGTATGCGATAAAGTCCTTTTTGTTTAGCGTTGCTTTCTATTAGATACAGGAGGTCAAATAGTAGAGCTTAGAAAGTGGGCTAATGGAAATTTTAGTATTTGTTTGTAAGCTCACCATAGAGATTCAGTGGACGCTAAAAAGTATTAACCTACATGATCATTAGCTGTACATACACATGTACTTTAATGTCATTGATCATGTCAGTCCAGTTACAGGTCAGTCTTGAAGCCTTTTCAGCTGATCGAAGAACCGTAACTCGGCAAATACGAAGTCACTTCAACTCTAGCCAAACTGGCCCCATACAGACTGGGACGACAAGTTAACGTGACGGCCCTCTTGCCCAATCAAATTCAAGGAATCTGGTTTTGATAACAGGTTGTCAGTGCTGGCGCAAGATTAACCGTTTTGATGTACAAGTATTAGCTTTCACTAAAATACTTGGTTATATAATGTTTAGCATTTTTTTTTTTTTTTTTTTTTTGTAATAGCTATTACTTGGTTATGATGTTGAGCAGTCTATGGAAATTAGTGTTGGACCAGTCAATAACCTTTCATAAAGAACTTCCGGAGCAATGGCAAACTCTTAACCCTTGTCCTGCTGAATAAATTAAGAAGCCACACCCATTTCTAATTTTCAGCCAATCAGATTACTTGATCAAGGTTTCTGATATAGATTCGCGTACTTAATGACAAATAGTGTAGATTCAGATCAGTTGGCTTCTTTAGAAGCCAACTGATCTGGATCTACACTGTTTGCAAAGGCAGAGTATATCCGGGCTCAGCAGGACAAGGGTTAAGATTGTCTACGTAGGCCCATGTGCGTAGACAATTAAGGGGGTCGTATACAATAATGACGAAATCACGTGGGCTGATTTCTCTATAAATTCTGTATAGATAGTCGTCAATAAATAATATTGCGGAAGGGATTTGAAAGACCATTCCGTATTTAAGATGGTATGCATAGAAGTAGTACTATAGATTTTGTAGAGTGATAGCATTTGACTGTTGAAACATCACCTATTTTTTAACTTTTAAGGGAAATTGATACGCGTTTAGGGCAGGTAACTCTGTCAAAATTGTCTCAGCATATTCGAACATATATATGTACAATAGTGTTGTGTCCGGGGATAACAGGCTTATCCCAAATTCGAACAAATGTCTCATTCATATCTAGTCCATTTGCGCAAGGCATTTACATTTGATTGTCATATTTACAGATATTCTAGTGCACAATGTTTGGCAACTTTTGTTTCAATAAAATTTGAACTATTTTTATACAAATCATTTATGATTAACTGATATTTTCAATCGGTTAACAAACTATGTTTGATTGTCATTGATGCATTGTTACTTCCAACTACATGATAAAAAATCTCCCAAAACATAACAGCGACACCGAAATAGTTTTGTTATATTAATGCGTAGTCTTTTGTTGCTTTTCTGCGATCAAAGATTAATCCAAAATGTTCATTCATCTTGAAAACATACCTATATAATATTGACCCTCTTAAACCCCATTTTTATATAGTAAAACTGGGGTTTACAGGGGTAGACATTAATTTTTTCCTATTTCTGCTCAAAACATAGCTAACGAGTACCCACAATCTATGTTTTGAGCAGAAATATAAACAAAAAAAAATATCAGAGCTTTTTATCTGAAATTTTTCATGTTTTGGTGGTGAAATTTTCAACATATTTGAATAGGCATGTTTTCGTAATGATTGCGGTATCGCATTCTATAATATCAATATGATTCAAAACTATACGTAAAAGTACCCAGGAAATGTTATTTTCACGAAGAACAGCCTTCCCGAGGCACCGAAAGTAGACATGAGAAACAAACAATAACAAAACAAACGCCACGTATAAAACCATCGACACGATCAAAGAGAACTGCAACAAAGGAACGCATTGGAACGGTCTGTAGAATCAAAGTACTGACAACACTGGCGGGTCTATAGTATAAGCGTAGGCTGGGAAAATGGTCCTGAACAGGGACTTAAGACTGTTTTATTTAACCCTTAACTTCCTTTAATTTCCTGCGCTTCTTTCGAAATAATAAGCAGACTAAGCTGAAATCACCCTTCATATCCCGCACACTCTGGTGGTGACCATTAGTGTACATTATTCTCAGAACAGTAACACACGAAAGGAAGACGTGTTTGTTTAGCTGCACGCGAAACCCCTTCTGAAAAGGGGCTACTCTATAAGAATTTGCTTTTGTAAGTGAAGATACTCAGGAAATGCCACAATCATGAAGGACAGCCTTCCCGAGGTACCACAAGAAGGAGAGTGGAGAAAGAAATAATGACAAAACAAACGTCATATATGAAACCACAGACGCACAAACAATGAAGAACTGCAAGGAAACGCCTTGGAACAGTCATTAGGGGAACTACCGGTCAGTCGGTCAACAGGAAAAAAAAACTTTTCGGGAGAGAACATAAACTATTTTGACAGAGTTAGCTTCCTTCAAAGTGCATTAGTTCTCAACTCTTTCGGTGCCAAATTTTAGACGACAGTTGTTGCCTGCTTGTTTTAATTTAACAAACTATCGTTCGGAAAGAAGTTTATATGTTAATTTGAAAGACTGAATGTCAGACAGCGTAGATCCAGGTGAGACAGCTCATTGAGCCGTCTCATCTGGATCTATGCTGTTTGCAAAAGCCTATTATTATCAGAAAGGTGCTGATGTGCAGACTGATCTTATACATCTCTATGAGTCAGCACACGACAAAACCTACAATAAGACCTGTATGACCAGCAAAGACTCAGATCAGCCTATACATCCATCAAATATGCATGGTAATGTATCTTGCTTATCTTTCTTTGGATAGCCTGGAGGTGTAGAAGGCACATGCGATCAGCGAAGACGGATCAGACTACGCGGATGCGCAGGCTGATCTAAATCTTCGCTGGTCGCACGTCTTATTGTAGGCTTTGTCGTGCACTGGCTTATTATAATAAAAGCCCACGCTTCGCCCTTGGTAACGGATACTCATACCAAAACATATGTTGTGGTTACCCATTTTAATCTTGTCTCGGTGCTTCTAATGCGTACGCACAACATATGTTGTCATGTGGAAATAAGAAAAGAAATACCTGATACACTCTCTTATCTGGAGTGATGTGCACCAAACGATATGGTTTTAGCAGAAATAGCAAACACTCTCACCTGAATGTTTTTTCGTTGGAATTTTTGAAGCTGATTTCCGTTGGAATTTTTAAGCAGAAGTGAGCAAACCGCACAAGTACTCAAATTGATACCACAAAACTTTATCTGAGGATTTTAATTTGAGATATTTATTTACTCTCATTCAAGTTTTTGACATAAAATATTTTGAACCGGAGATTGGATCGTCTTGTTAATAATTTTATGAAAAACTAAATCTTCCTGAGATTATTTTCTCTTTTATGTTTACATGAATCTTTCCGACCCCACAGACTGAAACTTACATGCTCAAAATATACAGCCATCACTGTAGAATTCACCATTACGTTAACTCATTTATGCCTAGCGTCCCTTTAAAATGGACATTGGCAAACAATGTAAACCCTGATCAGACGCCGCAAAACGCGGCGTCTGATCTGGGTCTACATTGTTTGCATTTAGGACAGGGATTGTTATAAAACATGTTAACAATAAAAACTAACCGCACACTCCTTATATTGGAAATGAATCTGTCCAAAGAGTTCATGTAGAAGAGTCGACTCGACATAAATAGGTTAACAAACGTATGTGAAGTAAAATGTCCTAATGAATGGCCCTTGCACTCTATCCAAATGTACAAATTGAAAAATGAATAGTATTTCCTACAAGATTGGCGCCTAGCGAAAATCAGATCAGTCTTCGAATCTGTGCAGTCTGAACAGAATTTTAACAGGACACCCTGGGGGTAGCGGAGAATCCAAGGAGTCTTTTGGCGGACAGTGAAGGCTCTTATGAGCCTGCACGTATGTGCAGGCTGATTTGAATCTTCGCTGGACGCACATGCAGTTTTGTAGGAAATGCTGCGAACTGGCTCAAATATATTGTTAACACCACAGGATAAATTTTTGGGAAGAAAAAAACTATGGTCAAAAGAACAAACAAGCTTAAATTAGATATCAAATCGCGTAAAAAAAGCGTAATGTTGTAGACCCGAATATTTCCTGGTTTTAGTATATATTATTAGGGAACCTGGGAGTGTTCATCACACAGGCGTGTTAACGTACATTTTGTAACGCACCGATTCCGACCCGTTCAAAATCTGACCGAAATTAAAGGACTGTTTATTTCATGTCAGACAGGGTTATATAAAGATATGAAGTACCAAAACGCCTGTTCAATAACTTTATTAACAGTCATTCTCACAAAGTGACAGTATAAGCATATCAAGTATAATCGTATCAAAGAGATATGTATAATCAAAGCACTGACAGCACTGTTGGGTAGATTGTCTCTGATTTTAGGCTGGGAAATTGGTCCTGAACGGGGACTTAATTCCGTTGCATTTAACTCTTAACGTTTTGAAATTAAGGCAAGTAGTACAGACCCTGATCAGACGCCGCGTTCTGATCTGGGTCTGCACTGTTTGCTAATGTCCCAGCACTTAGCACAGTCCAGGTTTTACAGATAACCCTCTTTACCAAGCACTGACGTCACAGCGATAAGAATAGCGCGGCTATAAATAACCATTACCTGTATTTCATTGGTCAATGATACTCTTTGGGTAGATTGTAACAATCGACTCAAAAAGGAAATGAAACCAGGCAGGTTTTGGTCGCACGCCATTACAAGGATTGACGATCTGTATGATTCTCATAGTCCGTAGATAATTTCAGTCGTCGTCGTGTCTTAAGGGGCAGGATACATTTTCAGGGGAGACACCGTCAAAATAGATTTTTGACGCCTTCGGAAAATGGGTCTACTCTAAAACCAAAGAATTTGCTCCAAAGGGGAGCAAACTTTTTTCATTTATAAGGGGTCTCCATGGCGCAAATTATTTTCATTTAGAGTACACCTTTTCCAGAATGTGGCAAATTCTTCTCTTTTAAAGTTGACCCGTTTCAGAAGGGGATTGGTTTATAACAATGTAATCAGGAAGTTGCAGAAGTTATCTTCCTTGTAAAAATGGAAGAGAATCTTCCAAGCGTATCAAGTCCCCTTAAGCCGTTGGTAATGTTACATTTTCTGGGCCGCGCCATGAGAAAACGTGTTTTCTGGCATATGCGGACAGCGAAGGCCCAGATCAGACTGCGCGGATGCGCAGTCTGATCTGGGCCTTCTCTGTTCGCTTATAGAATCATTGAGTACTGTAGAACATAACGAAGTACAGCAATATGATCAGGCTGATCTGGATCTGTTCTGTTTGCATTTAGCTCGAAGACCTTTTACCATGTACTGACTCATTTCACCTCTTTCATACTCATATACAACATCTGTATCCGTGACGATGCATAATAATCTTTAACATGTTGAATTAAAACAAAACCGCTGGCGACATTTTTTAATTTTTTTCTTCGTTTTGGCTGTAAGAAAAGGGATTGATATTGCATGGAAAACTGGCGACGCTTCGTATGAAATGACACACTCTATTCTCTTGAAATCGTAAAAAGAGACAAAAAAAAAAAAAAAATACACTCTTCTGGAATTTGCAGTTTTTTCTTTCAGCATGTATCAAGGACAAAAAATCTGAACTCTGAGATGGCATCAAAGCCCCAGTCCAGCCTGCGCATGTGCGCAGACAAATCAAGGCATTTAATATCCGCTTACAGTGTGATTATATATAGCTGCAATCAGATTAGATCCTCATCAGATTGTGCGGGTGCACAGGCATTCTACATTCAACCTTTGTATATGACAAAATGATTTCTCTCATGACATTCCTCAAATGTAAATGATTGTTTTGTTAGTAATCCGGTATATGTGATTGTTTGTTGAAGAAATATGACAGGAATAATCACAGTATTAAATTAGACACCTCAAGCAAACATGATCACTAAGCATCCTGGATAAAATTTCGGCAGATGATATTTTGAAATATTTTTCTTATTTTCATACCAGAAAATAGGCTTTGCAATTTCAGGCAAATTGTCTCCTCAGGAGATAAGTTGCATGAAATGTCAAAGCCGACATTTTCAGACGACATTTTGAAATATTTTTCTTATTATTTTCCAGAAAGAGTCTTTGACATTACAAGCCAATTCTTAGGACACTATTTACTTGAAATATCATCTATAACTGGCCCCTAATGCAAGAAATGTCAAATCCTTTTTTCTGAAAAAAACTAGAAAAATATCATTAATTTTTCGTCTGCTGAATTAGCCCCTAATAAGACAAAGGCTAAATTTCTGTGTTTCTTGTGTTAGTTGTGAACAGGAATGTACACTGAAATCGTAGTAGATGCAAACAAAAATACTACCTGCGATGGGCGGAGCCTGTGTTTCAAGGTACGTCAGCTATAATCTTGCTTTATTCTCGTTTCAGATGAACACTGTTATGCGGAGACAGTCCGGAAATGAGCACGATATTAGAATGAGGAAAACTCGCTCTGCTGGAGTACACAATCAGACAGACACGCCTCCTTCAAGCCCCGCCCAACCGGAAGAGCGAGCGTCACGTGCTTGCTGTTTTTGTTGGTGCTGTTGTTGTACTTGTTCATGGTAGCCCTTACTTATTTAGAGAGCCTAGTTAATGTCTCCAGCAGAATGTTTCACTGGTGTCATAGGTGCGTCTTATCTACTCAGCTGGCACGCAACATTGAGACAACGTCGCATCAACGTCGATGCAACGTCATGACGTTGCATCGACGCTGATTCGACGTTGTACAAACGTCGTGTGTCTGCTATCTAACAAAATATCTAGATTTTCTATACGTACATATTTCTCCTTTCTACTAAGCATCCTTGGTAAACATTTCAACAGACGAAATCTTGATTTTTTTCTTATTCTACCAAAGGAGGCAATAGCTTTAAATGCCAAACACAAGGGACAAAAAGTCATATTTGTTGTCTGTAAAATTTTACCAGAGAGTGCTGAACGTTAAATGTAACACACATATGGATCGGGAGGAAGCCAAATGATGTTGATGTTGATGATGATGATAATAAGCATGATGACGATTTCAGGTTTAACGGCCCGTCGACTCATGGGGGTCATTTGCGTCAAAACGGTATATTAATTCGGGGAAGCAAAAATACCTTAACACAGATCCAAACAGCTAAGGTCCATTAACAGTTCTAGCAAGGAATAAATCCAAACAAATGCAAATTTCTTCCTAACCAAGCAGGCAATTCACATGAAATGTTAAGTCATATTTTTGA
This sequence comes from Anodontia alba, assembly GCA_964016985.1. NCBI lineage: Eukaryota > Metazoa > Mollusca > Bivalvia > Lucinida > Lucinidae > Anodontia > Anodontia alba. Next base: position 124,580,908 of record OZ024825.1, read on the forward strand.
AGATTTCCAAACGTCGCCTGCTGCTGCAGTTGTGATTGATACACTAAGGACGTTTTAAACATCTGTCGATACTTATGAAAAAAAAAAAAAAATCATGCATTTTGTAGAGAAAAATGAATATCGGTAGGTTTCGGTTGAATAATAATAGGTGTCTCCTTAAGATACAATTCGCATGGAGTGTCAGATCCTATTACGAAAACACACCTATTCAAATATACTGAAAATTTTACCACCAAAAGAATGAAAATTTTCAGATTAAAACTCTGATATTTCTTCATATTTCTGCTCAAAACATAGATTGTGGGTACTCTTTAGAACCGCCTTGACGAGGCGGTTCTAACGAGTACCCACAATCTATGTTTTTGAGCAGTAATAAGAAAAATAATGTATACCCCTGTAAACCCCAGTTTTACTATATAAAAGTGGGGTTTAAGGGATTCAATATTATATAGGCATGTTTTCGTGATGTATTTTCTAGGAAAAAATATGAAAAATAACATCAGTTTGTCGTCTGCTGAATTTGCCAATAGCGTGGTAAGTGTTGACCAAAATGTTGACGATCGTTGAGATTTAGCATACCGCTGAGGCGATTCTAGTGAATGCCTTTAAAACGTATAAATGCAAACATAACATGCACTGTCTACCGAATACCGTACTAACCCTCAGTATTGGGACATATCGGCCTGTGCAAACAGTATAGACCCAGATCAGACACTGCAGAACGCGGAAAATAAGAGAAATCGCGTGTTCACATTACGCTCGTAGAATAGAATCTAAAAGGTTGCCTTTGGACTCAAAGAAGCCTTATTTTTGACGTGGTTTAACAACAAATTGTTCAGATTATTTAACTCAGTGTAATCAAGGTCAAGCCAGATAATATGAAGAAAAAAAAAGCACTAAGTGACTGGGTGAAATCCTAGTAAAACGTGTGGTTAGAAGTTGTTCTGATCTTATTTTTTTGTGTTGTAATGAAACCGTTATGCCATACATTAATGGGTAGGTTTTTTCCCATGTTTGTGACATTTCTATATATCTATCTATTCAGATTTTTAACGCTACCAGGCAACTGAGTCACATAGACGTTGTGACCTTTCCAAGATATTTGCACCATTTTAATGACAATGATTACATTAAAAAATGGTTTTGCTAGCTTGTGACAATAATACACCTGTTACGCCATTTTGTTCTAAGGGGAACCCGATCACTTGGTATATTTCCTGTCATTTTGTACAAAGGAAACAACTTTTGTGACTTCCCGTTTGCTTCCTGTACCCCAAACCCCTTCTGAAAAGGTTCCACTCTAAAGGGAAAGAATTTCTCCCAAAGGGGAGCAAATTCTTCCTTTTTAGAGTAGACCACATTTTCAGAAGGTATGCAAAACAGTTTTAAGAGTTGCCGTCCTGAAAATGTATCAATTCCCTTTAAAGTCTCGCAAAGCGAAGTTGTGACTGAATGCAATCAGCTCTATTTTTATGTGACGTGGCTCCGTTGTTTTTGGAACTCTTGGGCTCATACATTATTAAGTAAACCTAGAGTTCCGCCTAAAGCTGCTGTAGGGCATGAGGTATGTTACATTTCTTTACTGGTCCTCATGAACAGGTCCAATCAAACAATGTCTGCAATTTTCTGATTTTGATTATATCCCTACATCGAATGTGAGGGAGTTGAGGCATACGTTTTTTTTTTTTGTTTTTTTTTTTTTTGTTGTTTTTTTTTTTTTCTTTTTGAGGGGGCGGGGGTGGATGCAGATCCCATTAGCATTAGCTTCGATGTTGGCGTCGGTGTGCGTTTTCTTGTGTATCTGGCATCTCTCTAACAGACTGGCGGATTTTCATCAAACTTATTTTCAAGGTCATTTAACTTAGAATGTTGGAGGAGGTGGGATAGGGTCATCTGTTTTCTCTAAAAACACGTTCCTAGTGTGCTCCGTGTTTCCAAATAATCATTCTGTTCATTAAGGATTCTTCTTTACAACAGCAAATTAATTTTAACCCTTAAAATGTGAAGAAAACCTGCATCTGAAAATGTCGTCTGTTTATGTCGTCTGCTGAATATTCCTGCAAACTTTTCAAACCTATTTTTGCATACACGCAAACAGTGTGGACCCTGATCAGACTGCTCCTAGAGGAGCAGTCTGATCTGGGTCCACACTGTTTGCAAAAATGACTTTAAAAATCACAAGCAGATGACAAAGCAGGCGACAATTGTTGTGAATGGCAGTTTAAGGGTTAATGGCAACATTTTTGGGAACAAATGCTGTCGTAGCAACATGGGCTCACTGTATACGAAGCGCAAACTCTACTACTATAAAGACGATGTTTCAGTCGATCTTATGAAGCTGTTTCTGCTTCTGTTCTCTAAACCACTTTACTGAATATAGGCTGAGAAAGAACTAATCAATATCTTGAGTCAGTACTTATCAGAATCGGAAGAAGATATATCCGTCAATGTGTTTGATAGATTGGTTAATAAAACCATTGAGACAAATGATGGTTCTGTAGTTGGTAACAATCTCCAATAACCCGGCATTTCACTTCTTCATAAACCCTTTCCAAAACACAGACCCAAACCTCAACCTTGGCAAACTTTGTATATAGCAACAGATAAGGCCTATATTCATCCGAAAAATGCTGATATCTTTCTTATTTCTCGACGAAAACATATGTTGTGGTACTCATTAGAAGCGCCTCGCCGAGGCGCTTCTAATGAGTACCCACAACGTATGTTTTCGTCGAGAAATAAGAAAAATATTATGTGGATACGCCCTCTTATCTGTAGATATGTTTGTACATAAAGATGAGACCGACTAATAGGATTTAAAGTCTCTCTCTCTCTCTCTCTCTCTCTCTCTCTCTCTCTCTCTCTCTCTTCTGGACATTATGGAGTGTCCCGAGTTCACATACATACAGGAAATGGTTCATTTAGACAGCTTAGGTGTGATGGAGTGGGGGAGGGGGAGAGTTAGTAACGTCCAACTACACGACTTACCTGTTTGTTTAGGTTTCAGTTACACCAAAAATGTCAAATTGACGTTTATACGTTCTCATTATTTTGACAGTCTATGGAAATTGGAGACAATTTGCATGATCTGTCCAAGCCTATTCTTTTTGCATGAAATGTCAAATCCCGTTTTTTTGGGAAAAGTAAGAAAAATATTTCAATATGTCGTCTGCTGAAAATAACCAGGATCCTAAGCGTCAAGATCGATATTGATTCAGTCTTAAACAATCATTCTTAAACAGCCAGCTGTGGCAAGGGAGGTAAGTCGTGTTTCTTTCTCCTCTAAACAACAAGTACGATTACGCGCGCACAAGTACGATTACGCATCCGCCACGAAGTGTCCTTGTGACCGAGTGGTTAGCGCTCGCGACTTCAGATCACAAGGTTTTGGATTCGAATCCCGTTTGAGGCGGGTTTTAGCTCAGCGCTTCATTGCATGGAGCCTGTCATTATCACCCGTCCATCCTCTCGATGTAACTTATATAATGTTTCAAGAAACACGAGAGCAAATACGATTTCGTTGATCGCATGAAGCAACTTAGCATTCTTAGCTATCCAAAATGCGCACAGCGAAAATTCTGATCAGACTGCGCGAATGCGCGCAGTCTGATCAGAATCTTTGCTAGGCGCAAGGTACGTTTTCTGACGTTGCGGCTCAAAGTAGACTTGTTTATTAGTAAACATTTCGAATACTGAGGGTAAATACAATAATCTGGAGTACTGATACCAGTCATGTTAGTGGTGCAGAGCCGTTGGCTTTCCGACGTCAGTAGATGTCAAATAATGTCTCGGCTAGTTAAGCATGCTCGAAGCACAATGCATATTTATTAGCTCACCTGAGCACGAAGTGCTCAAGCTGAACTATTGTGATCGGTCCATGTCTGTCGTGCGCCGTGCGTCATCAACAATTTGCTTAAAATCACTTACTCCTACACCTATGGGCCAATCGACTCGAAACCTTGTTGGAAGTATCGGGGCGAGCAGTAACTAATAATAATAAAAAAAAAACAAAAAAAAAAAACAAAACAAAAAAAAAACAAGACCGTTTCGATCGGAAATCTAAGATGGCCGCCACGCCGCCATCTTGAAAAGCTATTTTGCGCTTCTCCTGAACTGAAAGACCAATTGACTCGAAACTTTGTAGGACGTATCGGGGCGACTCGTAGAAACCTAAAACCTTTTCTATCGGAAGTCCAAGATGGCCGCAATGGCCGCCATATTGAAAAGCTGTTTTGCGCTTTTACTGCTGAACTGAAAGGCCAGTTGACTCGAAACTTGGTTGGAAGTATCGGGATGATTGTGGATCAAACTTAGCTAAAATTGTTATGATCGGGAATCTGGCGGTCATCTTGAAAATCCATATTGAGTTTCCTCTCCTGAACCGAAAGGTCAATTGACCCGAAGCTTGGTAGAAAGTATCGGAACAACCTGTAGATCAAAATAGCTAAAAACGTTCCGATCGGAAATACAAGATGGCCGCTAAGCCGGTCATCTTCAAAATCGATCTTGCGCTTTCCTCCTAAACCGAAAGCCCAATTGGCGCGGACCTTGTTGGGAAGTATACGGGCGAGTGGTAGATCAAAAATAGCTGAAATCTTTCCGATCGGAAATCCAAAATGAAAATGCAATTGACTCGAAACTTGGTAGGAAGTATTGGGGCGACTAGAAGATCAAAAATAGCTTAAATCGTTGCGGTCGGAAATCCGAGATGGCCGCCATCTTGAAAATCTACTTTTCACTTCTTATTCTGAACCGAAAGGCCAGCTGACTCGAAAATTGGTAGGAAGTATAGGGAAATTTGTGGATAAAAATAGCTAAAATCGTTCCGCCAGAAATCCAAGACGGCCGCCATGGCCCCAAGATAGCTGCCATGACGGCCATCTTGAAAATCTGTGTAGCCCTTTTTCTCCTGAACCATAAGGCCAATTGACTCGAAACTTGGTAGGAAGTACAGGGGCAACGTAGATAAAAATAGCGAAAATCATTCCCATCTGAAATCCAAGATGGCCGCCATGGCCGCCATTTTTAAAATCTATTTTGCGCTTCTTATCCTTTACCGAAAGGCCAACTGACTTGAAACTCGTCGAAACATGGCAGGAAGTATCGAGGTGACATGTAGATAAAAAATAGCTAAAATCGTTTCGATCGGAAATACAAGATGGTCACCAAGGCCACAATCTTGAAAATCTTTTTTTGCGCTTCTTCTGAACGGAAAAGCCAGTTGACTCCAAACACTGTTTGAGGTATCGGGACAGCTTGTAGATAAAAAAGCTAAAATCATTCCAATCGGAAATCCAATATGGCCACCATGGCGCAATCTTGAAAATCTATTTTGCGCATCTTCTCCTGAACCGAACAGCCAGTTGACTCGAAATTTGGTAGGAAGTATTGGGGCGATTTGCAGATCAAAATTAGCTAAAATTATTCAGGTCGGAAATCCTTCATGACCAGCATCTTCAAAATCAATTTTGAAAAACTGAATAAAACCTTGGTAGGAAGTATTGAGGAGACTTGTAGATCAGAAACAGCTAAAATCATTCTGATCGGAAATCCAAGAAGGACGCCATCTTGGAAATCTATTTTGAGCCTCTCCTCCTGAACTAAAAGGCCAGTTGACTTGAAACTTTGTAAGAAGTCTCAGGGTGTCTTGTAGATCCAAATTAGCTAAAATTGTGCCGATCTAAAATCCAAGATGGCCGCCTTCGCTGCCATTTTGAAAATCTTTTTTATCCTTCTTCTCCTTAACGGAAAGGCCAATTGACTCGAAAGATAATAGGAAGTATCCGGGCCACTTGTAGATCAAAAGTAGCTAAAAACATTCCAATCGGAAGTCCATGATGACCGCCAGAGCAGCCATGTTGAAAATCTGTTTTCAGTTTCTTCGTTTTAATCGACAGGCCAACTGACTCGAGTGTGGATAAAAAATAGCTTAAAACTTTCCGATTCGAAATCCAAGATGGCCGTCATCTTGAAAATCGATATTGAACAAGTGAGCAGGTGAGCGATACCGGCCGTTTTGCAGCCCCACCCCCCCCCCACCCCCAGCCACACACACACACACACACACACACACACACACACACACACACACACACACACACCACTTGTTTAATTTGTTATACGCATGCGCAATTCTTCTAGACGGTGGTCCATTTATAAACATATAAATATGAAACCTTCGTATGATTAAATCTGTAAAGCAAATGCAAGAATTTCTACGTTTTGTTGAGTAAACTTATGTGGGTGGTTATAAACCCGGTATATAAGATATCACTGATCATCAAGGGTTAAAAACCTAAAACAACATAAAACTTAATCCCAACAAAAATAATTCTCTCTTAAGGGAAATGGATACACTTTCAAAGGAGACAAAATTGCTTCTGATCCCCTCTGAAAAAGACCCTAATTTAAAAGGAAAGAATTGCCTCCCTTTGTAGCAAATTCTTTTCTTTTAGAGTAGATCCCTTTTCAGAAGGGGTTTGGTGTACAGGAAAGCAAGTAGGAAGTCACAAAAATTGTCTCCCTTGTCAAAAAATGGCGAGAAAACTACCACGTCTATCCGTTCACCTTAAGTGCATATTACATTTCTTGTTAATTCTCGTGTTCAACCATGTATGCGTAGACGTGCATAAAGAAACGCAATGGCTTCCGTTTGAATCCTCACTTACAGATGAGCAACAACGTTGGAAACGTAACTAACATGTGCGCCAATGAAGACTCAAATCAACCTGTGCATTCACGCAGTCTGATCAGTGTCTTCATTCTCCGTAAGAAGAAACTTTGCATTCTTGACTATCCAAAATACGCCCAGTGAAGATTCAGATCAGACTGCGCGATTCGCGCAGTCTGATCTGAATCTACGCTGGGCGCACTAATGATGTCCGAATGTACGCTTTCGGACGTAACGGCTCAACTGTATGTGGAAATATGTACTAAATTGTGTGGTATACAAGAATGAATATTGAAATATGCTCAAGCTAAGTCAGTAATAAATGGGTCCAAATGTAATTCTAAATATGTACGTATAGAAAACATAGATTGTATTGTAAACTCGAACTCTTGTCTATAAAATTAATTGGTATTTGCCAAAACGTGTGTATGTATATTGTGTGTTTAAGAATCTTTTTAGATATGTTTTCCGAAAATAAAAGTATTTAAGATATTAATACTCACTGAAAAGTGTATGTTTTCTGAAAAAAAAAAAATAAATAACAAGTATGTATCATACAATTCGGAAGATATGTCTATCACATACGCTTTCCCAAAAAAATGTAGCTTGAAATTTTACTCTTTTTTTTCTGTATATTTGTTTCACCTCTGGGTGGGATGTCAAAAGGACGCAAGTTGTTTCCACATAGATTTCGTGAAACATTCTGAAGAGATGTCTGCTCGTAGTGTTTTTTTCTTCTGATATATCTGAGCCCTCCCATACAACCAAAATGATTGAACGTACATGTACCTACAAAAAAGGGAATATTAACACTTAACAAGAAATCGGCAGACGACAAATTTATTATTCTCGGAAAACAGATTTGACATTTCATGCAAATTGTCTCCTAAGGAGATAATTTGCATGAACTGTCAAGTTCTATTTTTCTTCTTTTTTTCCCCCAGAAAATATAATTTGACAGTTCATACAAATTGTCTACATAGACAATTTGCGTGAAATGTCAAATCCTATATCCTGGAAAAAAGCAAGAAAAAATATTTCAAAATGTCGCCTTCTGAATTTTTTTTACCCAGAGTGATAAGCGCGTTAATATGAAAGCATTAAAACTATTCTAATTGTCTTCAATATTCGAACACCGTAAAACTCTACGTATCCTTAAGTTTGACCACAGTCGTTTATCAAGAAAGGAACAGATGAATGCAAACAGTGTAGACCCAGATCAAACTACTCCTTTAGAAAATTGATTTGTGTTTGCAATCTCTCTCCAGACATTTACGTTAACTATGCTATTATTTTTTCCCATAAATCGGTACTGTTTTAACTGTATTGTTTTGGTATGGCCGGGCTCATTTATCATTGTACATTAACCTTTGTCATGCTGAATAAATTAAGATGCCACGCCCATTTCTAATTTTCAGCCAGTCAGATTACTTGATCCAGATGGTTGATATAAATTCACATACTTAATGGCAAACAGTGCAGATCCAGATCAGTTGGCTTCTTTAGAAGCCAGCTGATCTAGATCTACACTGTTTGCTAAGAGAGGGCATGTCGTGTTTAGCAAGAGAAGGGTTAACCTTTGGCTTTTTTCTGTGTCTACAGCCTCTGTATAACTCATTTATGCCGTGTGGACTCTTCCACATAACTGGACAGGTCTATTTCTAACAGAAGAGATGTCTGGTTGGTTTTTATTGTAATCATGTTATAGAAATTCCTGTATTTGATGCAAACAGTGTAGACTCTGATCAGATGCCCGTTCTGTGGCGCCTGCTTTGGGTCTACATTGTTTGCGAATGTCCCTTCCTGGGGACGCAAAACATAAATAGATTAGCACATTATAGATACAGTTGAACCTCGATAATTCAAAGTCCAAGGGACTAAACAGTTTTGTTTGAATTATTGAGACTTTGAATAATTGAGGGTTAAAATGCATATATATATTTAAGTCGGGACTTCAAAATGATTTTGAATTATTGAGAATTTTGAATTATTGGAGTTTGAATTATCGAGGTTCTACTGTAATCATGATAATTATTAAATTTCATAAGAATTGATTACACTTGTTAAAGGCTCCATATTCCTCAAAAATAGGCATTTTTTTTTATCCAAGAAAGGTTTAATAAACTGATATATAGTATTAATACGATCATAAACTGTGACATCTGACAGCCTGTAAAATTTCAGTATTTCGTTTTTGAACTGGATCAAAAATGAAATAATTTTTATCGTATCTCTGAATTAATGTTGGCAAAATTAATTCAGAGATACAATAAAAAAAATCATTTCATTTCTAGAACGAGCGACTAACTGAAATTTTATAGACTGTCAGGTGCCACGTTTTATGGTTTTATTAATACCATATATCAATTTATTAAACCTATTTGGGTAATTAAATGTCTATTTCTTAGGAATATGGAGCCAAGTAAATTGTGTTGATATCAAACGAAAGTACATCGAAAAAGCCGAAGTTTAACATGTTATATGTAGTAATCTTTATCATTCAATTTGTTTAATTGGTTCGGGGATTATTCGATATGCATTTGCGTCCTGCAACATACAATGATATTTGTTTTGTAATTTAAAACATTTTAGGAATAATGTCACCTCAATAAATAATTGAATTAGATAGCTCCAGTTACATCACGAAAACACGCCTATATAATTTTGACCCCCTTAAACCCCACTTTTATATAGTAAAACTGGGGTTTAAAGGGGTATACATTATTTTTCATATTTCTGATCAAATTAATAGATTGTGAGTACTCGTTAGAACCGCCTCAGAGAGGCGGTTCTAACGAGTACCTACAGTCTATGTTTTGAGCAGAAATATGAAAAATATCGGAGTTTTTTATCTGAAAATTTTAAGTTTTTGGATGCGATTTTTTTCTATATATTTGAATAGGCATGTTTTCGTAATGGATAACTATCAACATGATAATTTCATTTTCTTATTTCTCCACGCAAACGTGTTGTGAGTACTCATTAGAACCGCCTCGCCAAGAAACTTCAATTAAGTACCTACAACTTACAACAATACGAAAACAAGCCTAGTCAAATATACTGAAAATTTTACCATAAAAAAATTAAAACTGTTCAGATAAAAATTCTAATACTTTTCATATTTCTGCTCAAAGCATAGATTGTGGGTACTCGTTAGAACCGCCTCGACGAGGCGGTTCTAACGAGTACCTACAATCTATGTTTTGAGCAGCAATAAGAAGAATAATGTATACCCCTGTAAACCCAAGTTTTACTATATAAAAGTGGGGTTTAAGGGGGTTAACATTATATAGGTATATTATATAGGTATGTTTTCGTGTACGAACACTACATGTAACAGCATTTTTCGGTAAAATATGCCTTATCTTAAGTTATATATAACCCATCATAGACTGAATTAATTCTCCCACACTATATTTTGGAAGAGTCCATTTTCGATTTTAGGTATGCCAGACTATATGATATAGCTATTCCTAAAGAAAAATGGTCGAACCATTTGTAAACAGTGGAGACCCTGAATGCGGCGTCTGATCTGGGTCTGCCGTGTTTGCAAATTACCCTTGTAGGGGTTTCCAGAAAACAATGGGATAATACTGTATACTAAAATAGTGACATGCTTACATCGAGAAAACAAGACCCAAACATTAATATTAATAAGGTTTTTTAGAGTTTTTCTCAGATAAGTTAATTTCTTCAAAATTTAATTTAGATATTTACATTGTTTTTAATTTCTTCAAAATTCAGTTTAGATACACTGTGTATGTGCGACGCAAATGAAATGTACGGGCTATTTGGTCTACCCTGTTCACATAGTTTATTTTCTGGTCAGAGCGCTATGTAATAGGTGTCTTTGGGCACATGGAAACAGCGAATTTCAGATTAGTCTCCGCAGGCACACGAAAACATACCTATATAATTTTAACCCTCTTAAATCCCATTTTATATTGTAAAATGGGGTTTACAGGGGTATAGATTATTTTTCTTATTTCTGCTCAAAAACATACATTGTAGGTACCCGTCAGAACCGCCTCGTCGAGGCGGTTCTGACGAGTACCCACAATCTATGTTTTGAGCAGAAATATGAAAAATATCAGAATTTTTATCTGAAATCTTTCAGTTTTTAGTGGTAAAATTTTCAATATATTTGAATAGGCGTGTTTTCGTAATGTAGATCTTTTTCAGGGTCTTTTGTTGGTAGCTTACAAAATTATTGGGAGTATTTAGAAGCTCATCACAGCTCCAGATTAGGAACTTTTGATATTTGAGGCAGCGCACGATAAAACCTACAATAAGACGTGTGTAACTCGCAAAGACTCAGATCAGCCTGTACATCCATTAAGTATAGCAAGGGTTCTCGTTTATCCCTCTTTGGATAGCCCGGAGGCTGTACAAGGCACATGGAGCAGCGAAGATTGATCAGACTGCGCGGATGCGCAGGCTGATCTTAATCTTCGCTGGTTGCACGAGTCTTACTATAGGTTTTGTCGTGCGCCGGCTCATTTTTACTCACGTCTGCACGAAAACATGTTGTAGTACTCATGAGAAGCATCTCGCTTAAGGCGCTTCTAATGAATCACCACAACGTACGTTTCAATGGAGAAATAAGAAAAGTAGTATCTGAATACCTACTCTTATATGGAGCTATGTTGAGAGCTATGATCTAAATAAGAATATCAAAGTCACATATAAGACTATTTGGCTCCGCTAGCTGATCTGCTTCTCTTCGCATTTACAACTCCCCTATCCTTCCCTCTACCCCGCTGGCGCTTTGTCTCATGGCGCGGCTCAATTTGAAGGGGTGAGGGTGGGGGTGGGGTAGTTCTCATAAGACTGTTTTTCTGGTACTAAAGGATTTCATTTTTTGTTGTTGTTGTTGTTGTTGTTGTTGTCAATTACCCATATGTGACGGCCGTCTACTCCTGAAATAATTTGCAAGTCGAAGCTTTGATTCAGCGAGTATCACAACATACAGGTGGGTGGGGTAATCCTATACCCGTCCTATTCAAGACATTAAATGCGCAGTCTATTTACTTTTGTTAACAGCCAGTTTTAACCACATTTCACAGGACTAATCCTTGGAAGATAGTGACTGAAAATTGTTCGAAGATTTGGAATCAATGCTTGATTCTGATTACCATGACAATCACAAGAAAAAAATAATAATAACCAGGCTACGGACAGTGGCATGTGGCAATTACTTCTGTTGGCTTGCTTTGCCAAATTACAATGCGTTATTTGCATTTCGTAGATATTCGTAAATTTTGCATCTATCATCTTTGCTAAAAACCACAACATTTCTTAAACCAGAACAGAAATTAATGTCCTTTCATGATAATATGTGTTGATGGCAAAATTTTGATGTTTTGCTATATGCCATCTGAGACATGAGTTATGTGCCCTTGAATGTAGCAAACAGACTCCAGTAAATGAGAAAACTGTTGAGGTTTTATTGAAGTGTTTGAATTTATTTTGATGCAAATATATGCTGAATTCTGGGCCCAGTTGTTCAAAGCGTCGTTAGCTTAACGAGCTCTTAAGGGTCATTTCGTTAACTGTTTTAGCGGATTCAATATACAATACTCTGATATTTTTTGCTGAAAAAATGTGAATAGCTTTTGCACTGCAAAAGCTACTCACATTTTTTCAGCAAAAAATTTCAGCATATTTGCGTATCACTCGATGTAAATTTTAACGAATCGTTAACTAACGACGTCGTTAGCTTTGAACAACTGGGCCATGGTGTATTTAACTCATATTAGTATAAAAATCATAGAATTACGCTGAAAACTAAGCAGTTAATAGACAGTCCAAAACAATAAACACTCAAGTTTCAGAAAGTGAAATATGACATCAGCTGGGCACAGATGTAGAATTAGATGTCTTCATAAAAAATGCATAACAGCAATAGCATCAAAATGAAGAAGTGAATTAAATGCCAAGTTAATAGACAACTCTTTCCTAAATAGTATGAAACATTAAACAATCAGGCTACAATAGACAGAGTATGGAACCAATTGAGTACAGATAATTTGATTCCTTTTAAAAAGAATGCAAGAATATTGTGATCACTCACTGTTCGTTGTCGTCATCGTCGTCCGTCTGTCCATCTTTCCGTTCATCCACGATTTCTTTTAACAACATCTAAACCAGAGCCAGTTTTTACCACTTTTCACAGGATTGATCCTTGGATGATACTGGCTGAAAATTGTTCGAAGATTTGGAATCCATGCTGGATTCTGATTGCCACAAGAAAAACATAAAAAAATCTTCTTGTCAGAAACCACCAGACCGATTTCAATATAACTTGGCAGGAATTTTACTATGGTGACCATCGACAAGGATCGTTCAAGCTGTCATAATTCATTAAAAAAAAAAAAAAAAAAAAAAAAAAACATGGTCGCTAGGGGTGGGGCTTAATTTCCCTATATCATCTATATAGAAAACTTTAAAAATCTTCTTGGCAGAAGCAATGGACCGATTTTAATACAACTTGGCAGAAATGTTCCCTTGATGACCATCTACCGAAATTGATTAAGCTGTCATGATTCGTCAAAAAACACGTTCGCCAGGAGGCGGGGCTTATTTTCCCTATTTAGCTATACAGAAAATTTAAAATTTTCTTGTCAGAAAACTCAAGGCCAGTTTCTGTATAATAAGGCAGAAATGTTTCTTTGTGCGAGCCATCATAATTTGTCAAAAAGCGAGTTCACCAAGGTGCGGGACTTACTTCCCCTATATATATATATATATATATATATATATATATATATATATATATATATATATATATATATATATATATGGAAAACTTTAAAAACTTTCCTGTCAGAAACCACTGGACCGATTTCAATATAATTTGGCAGAAATGTTCCTTCGGTTACCCTCTCCAAGAATGACTTGTCAATAGACATGGCCGCCAGGAGGGGCGTGGCTTTAATTTGCCTGTTTATCTAAATAAATAAAAAAACTTAAATAATCTACTCATCAGAAACCGCTGGACCAAATTCAAAATAATTTGACAGAAATTTTCCTTTAGTGGTATTAATGAAAGATTGTTGGAAAAGATGTTAAGCCTTTTATCTCTTCTGATGGTGTTTGGATGTTTTACACAAACTCATATAGGCAAAGCTTTAAAAATCTTGTCTGAGACATGAAAACCCACGCTTTTGGCATTTGGCATGTAGCTTCATCTTGTGTATCTCTACCAAGATTGTTCAAATTATATCCCTATAGTCGAAAATGGCCCAGTCAAAGGGGGTCACTTGTTTTACGTCGACACACATAAGCAAACTTTTTATAAGCTTCTTATCTGAACCTACGTCTAGGCTTTGGATATTTGGCATGTTAATTAATCTAATGGGCCTTTACCAAGATTGTTCAAATTATAGCCCTAGGGTAAAAACGTGGTCACTTATTTTACATAAACTAATATAGGGAAAAACTTTAAAAAGTCTTCTTGTCTGAAACTAAAAGGCCCATGCCTTTGATATTTGGTATGTAGCTTCGTCTTGTGGCCCTACAAGATTATTTGAATTAGGCCCCATCCCAGGGGTACATTTGTATAGGACCATCAAGTCACTCTTGAAAATAAGATTTATACAAAAATTCTAAAGCAAGCTTCTTGTGTGAAACTTCAAAAATTAAGTATATAAATCTGTTAGCTCAGGTGAGCGATATAGGACCATCACGATCCTCTTGATTATGTAATTGTAATGCGGCTAAATCTTTCTCCCTGATAAGCCCCATTAGTGGCAAAATAAATATTAGGCAAAATTAAACACTTTAATAAAGCCTCAGCATTTTTTTCTTTTTTTACTTGTGTCTGTTTGCTATATTCAAGGGCACATAACTCATGTCACAGATGACGTATAGCAAAACACCCGTAATTTTGCAATACCCAGCCATTAACACCTACTATCATGAAAGGACATTCATTTCTGATCAGGTTTCAAGAAATGTTGTGGTTTTTAGCAAGAATGGTAGTTGCAAAATTTATGAAGATCTGTGAAGTGCAAATAACGCATTGTAGTTTGGCAAAGCATGCCCACATAAGTAATTGCCACATGCCACTTTAATATGTGTCCGTAGCATAGTTATTATACGCCATAACATTTAGTCAATCTATTACCAGAAGATAGGAGATTGCATATTTAGCCTCTTAGATAGGACGGGTATCGGAATACCCCGTCCACATTTATGTTTTGATATTTACTGAACCAAAGCTCAGATTAGCAAATAATTTCAGGAATGGACGGCCCCCTAATAAGGGTAATTGACAACAAAAAATAATTGAAATCCCTTTGTACCAGGAAAACAGGCTTATGGCAACACCCGTCACAATCTCTTTGAATTGTAATAGGAAAAAGGCTTATGGCACCCCCGACCCCCCACCCCCACTCCCTCCTTTAATTAGTATACCTTATTCAGTGGGCCGAGTCATACAAAAATACATGTATAAGAACATATAAGAACAACAAAGGTTCAAATCAGCTATGTACCAGCGCAGTTTGATCATTAGACTGGCTCCAGTCTTCAGTGCATAAATATTTATTCTTATAGCCCTGTTTGATAAGCCACTAAAATAAAACCTAAGCAATATCATGACTATAAAGGCTGGTTACTAGTTACTGGCGATTGGAGCCTGTCTATATTATCATGACCTTGGACGTCCTGCAGAAAACTAGACTTATTCGTAGAATCCGCTGCCGAAAAGCAAAAAGCTATCATATGCGCGGTTCCATTCGTATCGCGGCTTTCACCTTCGAATAAAAGGTGACCTCGTTTTTGTATGACGTGGCTCATATTACTGGTACGGTACTTTACCCTAAATATTGGGACACCCTAAGGAAAATGGATACATATTAGGGAGAGATGTTATTCTTTAAAAATTGTTTTTGCTCAGAAAGCAAATATGGTGAATTCCATTATAGGGGTTCTTAACACGACGTTTTCCCACTTTAGCCTGTATGGCCGTGAGAAAAAAACTTGGGTCCGTCTTTATACTTAGAAAATATCAGAAGTTTTAAGCCTGCCCTACTTAACACTTCTAACCATGCAGACAAAACATATACCTTTGCAAACCGCGTAGAACTGTTTACGAGCCGTCTCATCAGAACCTATACTATTCGCCATTCGCTTTTGGAAGAGTCTACTTTATAAACTCAGGGGTTAAAGGGTTAAAACGAGCTGTCACGTGTTGTTGATCTATACCAGACAGATTTTATGAGATCTTTCAATAACTTACTTTTTCAGAAAATTCCTGGTACAGCTTCGTTTATAGCAATGAGTTGTCGGATGCAGAAAAAAGCGAATACTATATAAACTTTAGAGCATTCTCTTTTTGAAACGCCATCAAGGGTATAAAATTGTGTCTAGTAGTTTTAGTTTATTTTTGTACCTTTTTTTCGCTACACTCGCTCTACAAAATGTACATTGTACATTTTGTAGAGTGAGTGTAGCGATAAAATGGTACAAAACAAAAAAATAAAATAAAAAAAAAATAAAAATAAAAATAAATAAATAAATAAAATAAAATAAAATCACAATTATCACCAAATACTTCCCTTTTAACAATTCCTCTGTGCTTATATAAATGTAAGTTGATATGACTCCACTGCTGATCTCTGAACCACTTTTTCACAATAAAACCTATGGTTATTTATTATTTATTATTATTTTTTTATCTGAAAGACAAATGCATGAAATTTGTAGTACTGCTTGACTGAATTGCTTAGTATCCATACGCAATCCTAGTTGCTAGTGGGTTAGGTCTAAAACTTTTGTTGTATCGAAGTTGAATTATGCAATCAACTATATGAACATTTATAAAAACTAAAGGTCAAGGTCATTTACTGGCCTTTGTTCTGGGGTGCCTCAGACTCAGTATTTTTAACTTCTCTTAAACTAAGAGAAACTGAAGAAACTGAATTGCATATTGAATACACGTTTGTGCATAGGATCTGAGTCACATGACCAAGATGGCCATCATGCCCATATATGGTAAAAACGATATAGAATTCTCCACCTCAGGAACTGAAAGGCCGATGATATTGAAACTTGGCATGTAGTATTGGGGACTCTGGCTATACCTGGTTTATTCAAATGATGACTCTTAATTGACTGGCCTATTTTACAACACGGTCATTTCAGGTCTGTTAGACTTTTGTATGACAAAAAAGGCAAAACAGTGGATTTTCGGCTCACCAGAGCTGAAAGTCTCCGGGAGCTTACAGGATAACCAGTGGTCCATTGCCCGTGTTTCTTGGTGTCGTCGTCCTCAACATTTGATCTCAGGTGAGCGTAGAGGTCGATATGCCTCTTGTTAATTGTTCAGAAAGCTCAATCTTACCCACAATTCTGCTGAGTATATAAAGATAGTTAGCATAATACTTGAGCTGAGATAGGCCGTGTTGAAGAATTTCTTTCCTGTAATGTAAAATTAAGAGTTCCGTGTTGACGATAAAATTTAGAAACTTTTAAGAAATTTCTGATAAAGGTAACCTTGTTTAAGATGTTTATCAGTTAAAAATAAATATGGGGATGTCCCGGCCCCGAGGTTATGAAACTTGTTCGTGCCCTACTCAGCTTAGATTGAAATTTTCATTGCTTATAAATATGAAAATGCCAACTGAAGTTGGCATTTTCATATTTATTAGCAGTAAACATTTCATGTTCAGCTATGTTTAGCAAGGAAAAAATTGCAATTATTAGTATTTTGAGATTTATTAGCAGGACAAATTTCATGCCCAGCTGAGCTAGGCATAAAAAAAGTTTTATAACCTTGGGGCCTGGAATAGTCAGATTCTAAGAAAGGTACCGGACAATGGTTGAATGATACAAAACGATATCATAAAACTGTATTCTAAAGAAAACAGTAAAAAACAAACAAAGAGAGGCTGGAAAATGAATACAGCCTTATTATAAGGGCGTAGACAATCTTAGACTGTGTCATTGCTCCGGAAGTACTGTATGAAAATTATGGACTGGTCCAATGATATATCAATGGGCTGCTCAACGTTATATTATAACCAAGTATTAGCTTTCACGAAAAAGCTTCGTCTACGCCCAGCACACCTGGCACACAAAGTGTGCTAAGCGTAGACCAAGCTTTTTTTGGTTAAGATAAGACTTGTAATACTGTAATACTGTTAGAACAGTCAAACATGTTTTCATCACGAAAACAGGCCTACATAGTTTTGACCCCCTAAAACCCCACTTTTATACAGTAAAACTGAGGTTTACAGGGGTATACATTAATTTTCTTATTTCTGCTCAAAAACATAGATTGTGGGTACTTGTTAGAACAAGTACCACAATCTATGTTTTGAGCAGAAATATGAAAACTACCAGAATTTTTCATCTGAATGTTTTCATTTTTAGGTGGTAAAATGTTTTAGGTGGTAAAATTCTCAATATATTTGAACAGGCGTGTTTTCGTAATGCATGCAAACAGGTACAGATCTTCCGATATATATATATATATATATATATATATATATATATATATATATATATATATATATATATATATATATATATATATATATATTTGCGATTCAGATATTGTCTTGAAACAACAGGTTGACATCAGCTGGATCAGGCTCCGAGGTTATAAAACTTTTTTCGTGTTTGTTTACTTTGTATCAGACCCTAAATGGGTATTAACGAGCTTTTAAACTCGTCTAACAAAGAAACGTGTTTTCAGTTTCATGATTTATTCTCAGAACAACTAAATCTATTTTTACTACATAGAAGAGTATTCAAGGTATAGTAATACTACTGAGACGAATACAAAAACGTGACTAGCTCCGTGACTAGAGTAACATATCATCACATCTCCCCCTGTAAAATTAATAAATGGAAATAAAGCGTTTAACATAACATGTTAACTGAACTCTAATGAAATAGGCATTAATCATAATTCAAGGATTAATAGAAAACTTGTATGGCATATACTGTGTGCAATATTCTGACCAGTCTATCTAAAGTTTCTTAACTTTCTGAACCTTTCCAAAAGTACTTGCAACTATGGAATTCCGAATTAAGTATGTACTACCTATAAGGCTCTACCAAAATCAAGTTAAAAGAAAGGCATACCGCAATCTTATATATGTATATACAGACAGCTTCAGTTTCAAGTCCTAGAATAGACTGTCATTACGAGCTGATATGCAGATGAGTATGATAAGCATGATTATTATGCACAACACTGAATAATTAACTAAAGATACTACATATTGACATTAGTTGAAGTTTATATCTCCTCAATGAGTCTAGAAGGCCTTTTTGATATTCTGCTTGATCTTCTCGGTTCAGTCAGTTCTGACAGACCTTCTATGCTACTAGCTTTGTCTAATAAACTACTTTCCAAATTATTCTGACCAGTACAGCCATTGTCAGTGTATTCCTCCTCAACGATTATTTGGCTTGAGTTATTCAAGTTCTCATTGGTTTTCAGAATGTCTTGTCTGTTTCGCCTGTAATGCACTCCAGCTTCGGATTCAACGATATATGATCTGGGAGCTACTTTCTCCTTGATAACTCCCTTTCGTTGCCAGTATTTGTCGCCTCCGTCCCTGATGCGCACTGTTTCACCAGTTGACAGATTAGCTAAATCTTTAGTATTTTTATCAAAATTAACCTTTTGCTTCACTTTCTTCTCCCTGAAGCATTTCTTATATTTATCAAACTTTTTTAACTTCAATTGCTTTCCACTTATTGGTAAATTAGACCTGATTTTTCTTCCTTTTAACAACTCTGCTGGTGACAGACCACATTCTAGTGGTGCTGACCTATATGCTAACAAGCCTAGGTAAAAATCACTTCCATCTTCTTTTGACTTCTTTAACAACATTTTTACTCTTTTAACACATGATTCTACTAGACCATTACTTCTTGCATATGTTGGTGATGAAGTCTCATGTGAAAACTCATATTCCATAGCAAACTTTCTGAATTCTACACTACTGAACTGACTTCCCTTATCAGAAAATACAACAGCCGGTATTCCCTGACCTGCAAAGACATATTTCATTGCACTGATCACTGATTCACTACTTATGCTTCTCAATTTACATACTTCCGGATAATTACTGAAATAATCACACATCACAAGATAATTTTCACCTTCCAAAGAGCACAAATCTACTCCAACTTTCTCCCAAGGATAATTTGTAACCGGATGTGGATTCAACGGTTGGGCTGGTTGTTTTGGCTGATGTTTTAAACAAACTGAACAAGACTTGACCATATCCGTAATGCTCTGATACATTCCTGGCCAATACATTACTTCTCGTGCTCTTCTACGACACTTCTCAATACCCAGATGTCCAGCGTGGATTTTTTGTAACATTTGTTTTCGTAGAGTTTTTGGTATAATGATTTTACTCCCTTTCATAATGAGTCCTTCCACATAGCTTAGTTCATCCCTGATGTTCCAATACTCAATTATTTCCCGAGAACAGTTGCTCTTGTTACTTGGAAACCCTTGTAATATAACGTTTTTCAGCATCTGCAACTGCCCATCTTTGCTAGTTTCCATTTTTATGCTCTCTAGTTTCTCATCCGAGACTTGCATATTTGACATTACCATATCCACATACACTTCTACTTCCTCCTCTCCATCCAAATCGGTCTTATATGGGGTTTTAACATACGCTCTCGATAGCGCATCCGATGTATATAGAAACTTTCCTGGTACATATGTCAGTTCTATGGCGTATTTCTGCAGTCTTAATAAAAGTCTCTGAATTCGTATTGGACAGTCACTTAACGGTTTTTTCATGATAGCCACTAATGGTTTGTGATCAGTCTCTATCGTTACCGGTTGACCAAATATGTATTGGTGAAATCTTTCACATGCAAATGTAATGCCCAAGCATTCTTTTTCAATTTGCGCATAGTTCATTTCTGCAGATGTCATAGCTCTAGAAGCGTACGCTACTGGGCACCATTTATTATCAAATTTTTGTAGAAGTACTGCTCCCAGTCCTGATTTTGAACTATCCGACGAAATTTTTATTTCTTTCTCAGGATCATAGAACTTAAGCACGGGTTCATTTGATAAAATGTTTTTCAGCTCTATGAAACAATTTTCTTCTTGTTCGCCCCAGACAAATTCATTTTTCTCTACTAGGAGATTTCTTAAAGGTTCACTTTTTGAGGATAAATTACTCAGGTATCTACCCTGATAGTTAACCATTGCAAGGAATCTCTGAACATCCTTTTTGCTTGTAGGTCTCTCGAAGTTCTGGATCGCCTGAATCTTAATAGGATCTGCTTTTTATCCCTCTTCAGAGATAACATCTCCTAAGAATGTAAGCTCTTTCACACAATACTGGCATTTTTTCTTATTCAGTTTCAGGTTATTGTCTTTTGCAATTTCCAGAACTTGCCTTAATCTCTCATTAT
The DNA here is from genome assembly GCA_964016985.1 of Anodontia alba. Classification (NCBI taxonomy): domain Eukaryota; kingdom Metazoa; phylum Mollusca; class Bivalvia; order Lucinida; family Lucinidae; genus Anodontia; species Anodontia alba. The sequence continues at coordinate 124,601,987 of OZ024825.1, forward strand.
GTTCTTCTATAGTCTCTCCATAAACTATTATGTCATCCATACTTGTATCTACTCCAGCAATATGCTCAAACATCATATGAACTGTCCTGTGATACTTTTCTGGTGCACAGCTGACCCCGAACGGTAGCCTCAAAAATCTGTATCGCCCAAAGGGTGTGTTGAAGCATGTCAGCTTTGACGAGTCTTTATCTAGCTTCATTTGCCAGAAACCCATGGACGCATCTAACTTGCTAAAGTATTTAGCATTTGCAAATTGTGACATGACTTCTTCACGTGTTGGTAACTTGTAATGTTCCCTTTTAATTGCCTTGTTTAAAGGTCTTGGATCTAAGCATACTCTAATGTCACCATTTTTCTTTAAAGGTGTGGTTATAGCATTTACCCATTCCGTCGGTTCATTTTCTTTGCAGATTACATTTTGTTCTTCCATTCTGTCCAATTCTTGTTTCAATTTTTCTCTTAGCTTGAAAGCTACTTTCCTGCATGGAGTGACCACCGGTTTAATGTTTTCATCAATCTCAATTTTGTGCTCACCTGGGAGGCAGCCTAGTCCTTCAAAAACTTCCTTGTAGTTTTCAATTATTTCCTTTGTAGACATTTCCTCACATTCAAAGTTAGTATCATTTGTTATTTTCTGCTCATTTTGAGCAATCGTAAATACTCGTTTGATTAGTCCTAGCTTATCTAGAGCTTTTTCACCCAAGATAGGTATAACATTGTTTTCAGCAATCAAGAAATGGAAACATGCCTTCTTATCTTTATACTCAATGTTAAGTACACATGAGCCATGGATAGGTATTTTATCACCACTATATGATGTAAGTCTTATTTTAGATTTGTGAATTTTGGGTCTGTTCTTCAGAGTTTTTAAATCTTTCATGGACAGGATATTGACCTCACTACCAGTGTCAAGTTTATAGTTGATATATTTCCCATGAGTTTTGATTGTTAGTTTATATTTCCCACCCTTGCTTTCCGAGTCTATTGAGTCAACAAAAAAGTCTGAATAGTCTGGTTCACTCTCTGTTTCACTGGCATCCTCTATGTTATGCACTCTTTTTGCCTTTTCACCTTTATTGAAGAAACACTGTCTTGCAAAATGGTTTTTTCCATTACAATGTCTACATATCTGTCCCATAGCAGGACATTTCTGATCTGAAGTATGTTTATTGCCACATCTACCACATGTTGTTAAGGATGAAGGAGTGGGAACCTGTTTGAATTTATGACTCTGATCAGTCTTTCTCTTTGGTGGAGAAAAAGCCTTTGATTTTGACTTTTTAATAAAACTCATGTGTTCGGATTTCTCTTGGGATTCAGAAATTTCTTTCATGTGTTCCTTTGTGCTTTCAGCAGCTCTACACATGGTCACTGCTTTCTCTAATGTCAAATCCTGCACCCGTAATAACCTTTCTGTCAAAATGTCATCCTGTATACCACAAATCAATCTGTCTCTTATTAATGATTCAGTTAAATCACCAAATCCGCATGTTCTCGCCTTTGTTCTCAGTTCATTAACATAAGCGTCAAATGTTTCTGATGACTTTTTGGTACACGTAAAGAATTTGTGACGTTCATACGTCTCATTTTTTCTTGGAGAACAATAGTCATCAAACTGCTTCTTAACTTTTTCGTACTTGTATTTATCATCCTCACTTTCCCATTTGAAATTGTTATAAAGTTCAAGGGCATCTTCCCCTATAACGTGCAACAATATGCATGTTTTGGTTTTATCTTGCTTTTCCGCCGCTCCCGAAGCCTCGAGATATAGGTCAAAACGTTGTTTGAACTTTTTCCAGTTTTCAGCCAGGTCTCCTTCAAGAGACAGGCCCTTCGGTGGTTCCAGCTTATCCATCGTAGGTTTCAACCTCTATCTGACACCATGTTTACTTTGTATCAGACCCTAAATGGGTATTAACGAGCTTTTAAACTCGTCTAACAAAGAAACGTGTTTTCAGTTTCATGATTTATTCTCAGAACAACTAAATCTATTTTTACTACATAGAAGAGTATTCAAGGTATAGTAATACTACTGAGACGAATACAAAAACGTGACTAGCTCCGTGACTAGAGTAACATATCATCACAGTGTTCAACTCAGCTGAGCATGAAATTTTCTCTGCTAATAAACATGCATATATATAAACAGAGAAATTGTCATACTCAGCTATGTTTAGCAAGAAAGAATTCACAGTAATTGTTAGTAATTTGAGAATTATGAGCAGGACAATTTTCTTGCTTAGCTGACTTGAGCACGAAAAAAGTTTTATAACAGCGGGGCCAGGTGGTATAGCAAAACAAAGCATATGCCTCTGATACAGAGGTCTTTTTATGGATTTAAATTGATATATTCTCTATTAGAATTTATGACATATGGGATGACTTTGATTGTGATATCGTAAATTTTCCTTCTCTTGATGGCGATGTCCCCCGTGCAGCATCCTCTTGTGCATTTATTTCTCAACTTATTCGTTTTGCTAAAGTATCTAGTCAAAATCGTCGGAATAAACTTTCGACCGATAAATTTCTAAAGCAGAGTATCGGTGCATAAATTACATACAACATTTTCTAGGTCATATCACTTTCATTTTGAATTCGTTTCCAAATATAAGGCTGACTTGGTTTCGCGCGAGTAAAACCAGTTTAAGGCCCCAGTTGTTTTCCAATTGACCGTTCCATGGCGGTTCCTCTGGTGCCTTTTTCTTTGTTTCTGCGTCTATGATATCATGTGCTGCGTTTGTGGTGTCCGTATTTGTTCGTGATACAGTCGACTCGTTATCTCGACCTCGCTTATCTCGAATAACTGCTTATCTCGAAGTGAAAATCTGGTCCCTGTTCTAACATGGAAATCAAACAACAGGTATCAAAATATTGTGGAAAAGAGGAGAAATTGCTCCTACCTCTTTTCCACAATATTTTTAACATACCTCTTAACTTCAGGAGTCAAATGACGTATTCATTTATTAAAATGTGGTTGTTCGACTTATTGTTTTCCTTAATTCCGATAATCTGATATGTCGAGGTACGGATATCTCGAAGTAGTCCAGAGAGTCCCTTGGACTTCGAGATAACGAGAGTCGACTGTATCTCCTTCCCTTAGTTCCTCGGGAAGGCTATGCTTCGTGATTGTGTCATATTCTGGGTATCTTCACTTATAAGTTTGTAAACACTTCTGCAGGAAGGCGTATGGTAACCCGACGTTTATTGAGAGGTCTGTAAATCCAGTTGGTATTATGGAGTCTTGAAACAGTTGGAAAAACATTGTCAGTCCTTATAAAAAAAGAAAGGTTATGAACACAAACGTTATGCGGCAAAATACATGTATTTTGGTTCTACACCGGTTGTTTGTTGTTTGTGTTGAGGTTTTACGGCCCAGTCAACCCAATGGGGTCATGTCGAGCGCGGTCAGTTTACCTAACCACACGTTTTCTGGGCAGGTTTAGTCCTCTAAGCGGTAAACCAGAATTATGCACATTCTTTCGCTAGAAACTGACAACTGCCCTTATTGAATCAGCAGAAGGGAGAGAATGACCGTAGAAAATATTTTATGATCAATCTCCACGAAAGAATGTTGCTGACCTCGGCGGGGGTTGAACCCGCGACCTCCTGGTCTCATCCAACTGAGCCACCGAGGCCGGCTTTACACCTGTTTTAGTTGATAACTAGTCTTCCGTCTTTAATTACACAACGGTGAGTGGGTCCTCAGACTAAATGACGGTTCCTTTCTTTTCAGAAGACAGGTGCCTGATTGTTGCTCTCTGTGATCCATTTTTTGATGGTTTTTACTCTGGTTTTAGACTGCCATTGAACCCTTTACTTTGTTTAGTTGAAGTTTTGAGATTTTTTGTGTTGTCATGTGTAAGTCCTTCGCGGATTAAACTTATATTTGTAATTTTGAGCTGCATCAGAATTAAGGACGATGTTTCGCACAAATAAAAACTAGTCGCCCTACCCACTATTTGTTTCTTATTACCATTCCAGTTATACTACTCAAGCAGGCACACAACGTTGATACAGCGTTGTTGAATCGACTTTGTTTCAACGTTGTGTGCCCACTGTGCTGTTGCAGTATGTCTGTTATTTCAACTGTGTAGTTGAGTCTCGACTTTCATTGTTTCTCATATCTTCTTCTTTCAGCAGTTGTTCCAAGATAGTTCCTCTGTTACAGTCCTTCTTTGTTCGAGCGTCGGTGTTTTTTTTTTTTTTTTTTTTTTTTTTTTTTTGTTTTTTTTTTTTTTATGTTTGGCTTCAGTTTGGTTCAGTGTTTATTCACCATGACTTCTTCTTTCGATGCCTCAGGAAGCTTGTGTTTCTTGTGCTTTATGGTATTTCCTGAGTATCCACTTATATTTTATGTGATTGTCCCCTCTCCTGGGTAACTTTACAGTTTTGTGAAGACAAACTGCAACAGATATGTTAGCCCTTTCGTCCTGCAAGTTAACCAAACAGCATCTACTTCTGGTGGTAAGTGCTGTCTGGAGCTTTAAAAAGACTCCTGTATATAGTGTAGTTTTTTATTTTTAATTATTTTCTTTGGGATCACTGAGCCTTGCACACTGTTGCTCATTGATGTCAAATGAAGAGGTTCAGTAAAACCGAGACTCTGATTTTCGTACTCTCTCCCCAGCTAGCATTCTACGTAAATCTACATCGGGCCGTCATCGGCCCGTCAGCTACCCTGACGGGCCGATGACGGCCCGATATAGATTTACGTAGAATGCTGATTGGGTCTCTGTGTGTGTGTGTGTGTGTGTGTGTGTGTGTGTGTGTGTGTGTGTATGTGTGTGTGTGTGTGTGTGTGTATGATACAGATTTCATTTGATAATACAGTAAATTCCACTATTAAGACCACTATACAAAAACAACAAAACACTCCACTAATGAAAACAGTATTTGCCAGTCCGAAAGGGTTTCTTCCTTAATATTCTTTTGTCAATATTAAGACCATTCTACTAATTTCAACACTTTTTGGGAGCCTTAAAGGGGCTCTTAATGGCGGAAGTTTACTACCTACAAATGAATGTTTTTTGTTTTTTTTTTATTGTTTTTTTTTTTTTTTTTTTTTTTTTTATTAATCAGTTGACTTCTTTTTCAAGTATTTATAAAATCTTTAATATAATTCATAAAGTTTGCTTATTGTCCTTGCGTTTATGCGACAGTTACGCTATTTACCTTAACCAAAACAATAGGAAACACACATACACAAAAATAATAATAATAAAATAAAAAAATAAAAAAGTAAAAATAAAAATAAATAAAAAAAAAAAATAAAAAAGTAAAAATAAAAAAGAAAATAAAAAAAACTTACATCAGGTAGTTGTTTCAGATCGAATGTTAATAATTAAGCCGTAATATGAGAAAACATACCTTCGGACATTTGCCCCCAACAATGACTCAAATCAGCTTGCACTTCCGCGCAATCTGATCAGATTCTTCGCTGTCCACATGGCGAACATTGCATCCTTGGCCATCCAAAACGCGCCCAGTGAAGATTCTGATCAGACTGCGCGAATGCGCAGGCTGATCTGAATCTTCGCTGGGCGCACATGTCCGAATGTACGTTTTCTGACGTTGCGGTTCAATTACGACAGCATTTCCTGATGACGTAACTTTGAAAACGATATGCCTCACTGATTTACGTTAAACTGTATATGTGCGAAATATGTGTAAATAGAGACAATCGGAAGTACGTATATTATTGAATGGAATGACTGTGTTCTGCGCACTGTGCAACCAGCTGTTAACATTTGACAAAAGACAAAATCACGTAATTTCGCATATGACTGCACAAGCCAAATGACCCGCAACGTCAATAAACGTACACTTGAACAGGTGTGCATAGCGAAGATCCAGATCAGCCTGCGCATTCGCACAGACTGATCAGAATCTTCACTGGGCGCATTTTTGATAGTCTAAGAAGCAAAGTTTTCAATGCGGACAACGAAGACGCTGATCAGTCTTATGAGTGTCTTCGCTAGAGGAGGCGAGGGGGAAGAGGGGGTAGGGGAGGCTCATGTTAAATGGTACGTTGTGGCTAAGATGGTTCTGAGGTGTTTGAGTATATTTGAGAGAAAACCCCAAAATTATTTCCGATTTTCTGTGTTTGACACGGAATTATATGTGTAATACTTTACTATATTAACCAAGTACCACGATGTTGACACTTGTTTAGACCACTTTTTTTGCAAAGTCGCAACATAATTAATAATGCTTCCTATTATGTAAAAAAAAGGCTTATAGGTAGCGTATTAAACAAGCCGCACGGGTTAAATCCCAACTGAAGGTTGTATTCTACAGGATATTTGATGGGCTTTCTTAAAATTACACCCCTCAAAGTTCCCTGTGTTGGTGCAAAGAGTTAGGGTGTTTTATACCTCAAAGTCTAAAGCACTAAAATAAATTATTATGTCGCTCGTATCTTTATATCCGCTTGTATCCACAACCCTTGTTTTCCTTTCAATGTGGTGTCGCAGCAATGGTCTCAAAATTATTAAAAATCTTGTCTTACTATTTAAAAGCATGTAGTTCAATACTTTGAGACAGTATATGAAAGATCCGGTGAAAAGTCTTTTTATTTGTCTATAAAAAATCCGGCGTGGTTTTAAATACACTTAAATCTAAATATTGCCATGCATCTAGCTTTCCTGCATATGATTTTTCCACAACACTGCCATATAGGCTTATGAAAGATACAGTTCTTGATTTAATTGAAAGAACCTTCTTAAGAAAAAATTCTTTTTACCTTCTTTGTTAGGAGGACGCTCAAGGTGAACTATTGTGATCGGTCAATGTCCGTCGTCCGTTGTCCCGCGTGCGTCGTGCGTAGTCCGTCTTGCGGCGTCAACAATTTGCTTTCATGCCTATTCCTCCTACACCACTGGATCAATTGGCTCGAAACTTGGTAAGAAGCATCGGGGTGACTTGCAGATCAAAAATTGTTAAAATCGTTCCAGTCAGAAATCTAAGATGGCCGCCATCTTGAAAATCTATTTTTCGGTTGTTCTCCTGAACCGAAAAGCCAATTGACTTGAAACTTGGTAGAAAACATCGGGGTGACCTACAGATAAAAAATAGTTCCGATGGGAAATCCAAGATGGCCACTACGGCGGCCATCTTTAAAATATCTTGTTTGCTTTTTCTCCTGAACCGCCAGTTGACTTGAAATTTGGTAGGAAGCATCGGGGTGACTTGAAGATAAAAAATAGCTGAAATCGTTCCGATCGTGGCGGCCATCTATTTTTCGCTTCTTCTCCTGAACCGAAAGGCAAGTTGACTTGAAACTTGGAGGGAAGCAGCGGGGTGACTTGTATCTAAGATGGCTGCAATCGCGACCATTTTGAAAATCTATTTTTCGCATCTTCTCCTGAACCAAAAAAACCAATTGATTTAAAACTTAGAGGGGTGACTTATAGATCAAAAAAGCCAATATCGTTCCGATCGGAAATCCAAGATGGCGGCCGTGGTGGCTATCTTGAAAATCTATTTTTGCTTCTTCTCTTTAACCGAAGGGCTAACTGACTTGAAACTTGGTAGGAAGCATCAGGGTGACTTGTTGATCAAAAGAAGCTAAAATCATTCCGATCGGAAATTTAAGATGGCCGCCATCTTGAAAAAAAATTGTTTTTTTTCCTGAATAAAAAGGCCAATTGACACGAAACTTGGTAGGATTTTTTATCAAAAATAGCTAAATTCGTTCCTATCGGAAATTCAAGATGCCCACCAAGGCCAATTGACTTGAAACTTGGTAGGAAGCATCAGAGTGATTTGTAGATCAAAAAAGGCTGAAATCTTTCCGATCGGAAGCCCAAGATAACCGCCATGGCCTTCATCTTGAAAATCTATTTTTCGCTTCTTCTCCTCAACTTAAGGCGAATTGACTTGACACTTTGTAGGAAACATCGGGGTGACTTGTACAGCAAAAATAAAATGTTTCGATTGGAAATCAAAGATGACCGCCATGGATACCATCTTGATAGTCTCTTTTTTTGCTTCTCCTGAACTGAAGTGCCAATTGACAAAACTTGGTTGGAGGCATCAGGGTGACTTGTAGTTCAAAGCTATCCAAAATTGTTCCGATCGGAAGTCAAAGATGGCCGTCATGGCAGCCATCTTTAAAATCTGTTTTTAGCTTCTTCTTCTCCTGAACTAAAAAACCAATTGACTTTAAACTTGGTTGGAAGCATCGGGGTGATTTACAGATCAAAGTTGCTCAATTCATTCCGATCGGAAATCCAAGATGGCCACCATGGCTGCTACCTTGATCATTTATTTTTCACTTCTTCTCCTGAACCGAAAGGCCAATTGACTTGAAACTTCGTTGGAAGCATCAGGGTAAATAATAGAGCAAAAATAGCTAAATGTTACGATCGGAAATCCAAGATGGCCGCCATGGCCTCTATCTTGAAAATCTATTTTTCGCTTCTTCTCCTGAACTGAAAGGCCAACTGACAGGAAATAGGGTTGGAAGCATCAGGGTGACTTGTAGATCATAAATAGCTAAAATAGTTCCAATGGGAAATCCTAGATGGCCGCCATCTTGAAAATCATTTTTTTTTTTTTTTTTTTTTTTTTTTTTTTTTTTTTTTTGCTTCGTCTCCTGAAGGAAAAGAAATATCGATTGTCTTAAAACTTGATAGGAAGCATCGGCTGGACAAGCAGATCAAAATAGCAAAAATCATTCTGATCGGAAGTCAAAGATAGTCGCCATGGCTGCCATCTTGAAAATCTATTTTTCGCTTCTTCTGACGTACATAAAAAAGTTACAATCGTTCCGATCAGAAATTTAAGATGGCCGCCATGGTCGCTATCTTGGAAATGTATTTTGCACGTCTTCTCTTGAATCTAAAAGCCAATTTATCTGGTAATCAGATGAGCGATAGAGGGTCATATTGGCCCTCTTGTAATAAGAAATGTTTTGTTTTAATTTCTAATGATTATAAACATTGTACTTCGTGGTCTTTTCAGAATGTTTGTGAGGCGCTTTCATTTCTTCTATAGAATGTCTTTATTTGGTTTGGGATTAAATTATTCCACCAGATTGTTGGTATACGTACTCAGACATGTTTCTGTTTTATTACGAAAGAGGCTTCATCACGAAAACATACCTATATAATTTTGACCCCCTTAAACCCCACTTTGATATAGTAAAACTGGGGTTTAGAGGGGTAGAAATTATTTTTCTTATTTCTGTTCAAAAACATAGATTGTGGGTAATCGTTAGAACCGCCTCACCGAGGCGGTTCTAACGAGTACCCACAGTCTATGTTTTGAGCAGAAATAAGGAAAATATCAGAATTTTTTATCTGAAAATTTTCATTTTTTGGTGGTGAAATTTTCGGGATATTTGAATAGGCGTGTTTTCGTAATGTTATGCTGTCCCTTTCTCAAAAAAATCAGGCCAATATTATTGAAGCATTCAATTCAACGCCTCGGTACTGGGATGATTTACTACATATTGAATAGTTTGAACAAATGGTTAATACATCCGAAAGAACTACAATTAAATAAAATACATGTAATACCTCTGACACCCAAGGATCATTTCTGGATTTATGTTTAGCTATATCCAATGACATAGTCTCTACTAAAAGTTATGAAATAAATAAAATTCAATTTTATATGGTAAATTTTCCATTTTGGGGCAGTGACATCATGCTACATCTTATGATGTATATATTCATGTTCTCCCCTTCAAATTGATTTTGATGCGGATACCGTTTCCGTCGGCTTTGGCATTGGCGTCGGCACAACATCTTGTGAACAAATGGTTGGATTCTTATCAAATTTTCATATATATATATAACTGAGACATATTAAAGAACTCATTTGAATTTGGTGACCTTGACCCTATTAGCTCAACTGAGTTATGCTCAGGATGAGCTATAGTGATGACTTTGTGTCCGTTGTCCGTCCGTCCGTCTTTTCGCCCATGCGTCCGTTAACACTTTTAGACAACAACTCCTCCAAAGCCATTGAACCGGTTTGTCCCTTATTTAATACGAATGTTGCTTGGGTAGGGGGATTTTAAAGATAGCTAAAATTATGGTGATCTGCCTCATGGTTTGGTTACCATGGCAAAAGAAAGCTCCCATAGACTTATAATGGGAAAATGGTTAAATTGCATTTCTCTACAAACAACTACTGAAGTGATGTGAACCATATTTGGCAATTATGATCATCTAAAGATTGTCTACCCTGTTTATGTGTTTTATGACCAGCGGCCATTTTGTTTGGTTGCCATGGCAACATTCAATTTTGGAAAAGGAATTTTTAAATGACAGCTCCATCAAAACCACTGAAGCAGCATGACTCTAATTGGGTACAAATGTTGCTTCGGTAAGGGCAATTCAAAATAACTAAAATTATGGTGATCTGCTTCTTGGTTTGGTTGTCATTGTAACAGAAAGCTCCCATATAATTATAATGAGAAAAAGGTTAAATTGTATTTTCTCCATAACCGGTGTAGTGGTGTGATTCATATTTGGCAGTTATGATCATTTGATAATTGTCTACCCAGTTTATGTGTTTTATGACTAGTGGCCATTTTGTTTGGTTGCCATGGCAACATTAAATTTAAAAAAAAATAAATAAATAAAATAAAAAAAAAAAAAACAGGATATTTTTTTAAATGACAACTCCTCCAAAACCACTGAAGCAGTAGGACTCTTATTTGGTACAAATGTTGCTTCGCTAAGGACTATTCAAAATAGTGAAAAATGTGGCGATCTGCCTCTTGGTTTGATTGCAATGGCAACAGAAAGCTCCCATAGACTTATAATGGGAAAATGGTTAAATTGCACTTTCTCCATAACCAGTGAAGTGATGTGAGCCATACTGGCAGTTATGAGCATTTGATAATTGTCTACCCAGTTTATATGTTTTATGACCGGTGGCCATTTCGTTTGGTTGCCACGTCAACATTCAATTTTGAAAAAAGAACTTTTTCAAATGACAAGTTCGAAACCACTGAAGCAGTATGACTCTAATTTGGTACAAAAGCTCCCACTGACTTATAATGGGAAAATGGTTAAACTGCATTTTGTGCCCCGCCACAAAAAGTGGCAAGTGTACTATGTTATACCGTCCGAAATTTTGAGTGTCCGTCTGTCTGGGCAAACATCCATGGTTTTGGTACTATTATTGGGCTATTTTGGATATGTAATTAGAAAGCAAAGTGGGTATTCTGATCTTGGGTCGGACATATGTTTTGTTGCTAAGATAAATTGCGGGCGCGGGACGCTTTACTTGGGAACTTAATCTGATACTCACTTCAGATTATCAAGCTGAAATTACTAAAACATGCAATGCTTCTTCTCGATATTTAAATAATTTGTTAAATACTGATTTCGTCTATGCTGAACTACCAGTAAATCAAATGTATCTGAAAGTACTTAATAAAGCAAATATTCCCGATAACAAAGCTCCGTTTTTACGATCTGGGCCCAGTTGTTCAAAGCATCGTTAGCTTAACGAGCTTGTTAATGGTGAAAATGTTAACTGTTCTAGTAAGTACAATATCTAATTCACAGGAGTTTTTTTTGCGTAAAAAATGTGAGTAGCTTTTGCAAATGCAAAAGCTACTCACATGTTTTCAGCAAAACTATTAGCATATTTGCCATATATATTGATCAAAGTTTTAACGGTACGTTAACTAACGACATCGTTAGTTTCGAACAACTGGGCTCTGAAATATTAAGCATGGAGAAACCTAGGAAATGCCATAAGTATACAATTTTTATAATATATACGGTACTAGCTTTTCTTTTTCTAACAAAACAGAAAATTTAGACTGGCTCCAGTCTCCAGTGACTTAATATTTCTCTCATAATTCTGTTAGATAATCCACTAAAATAAAACTAAAAACATATCATGACTATAGAGGCTGGTCACTCTAGTGACCAGCCTTTATAACCTCACGTTATATAATAGAATTCTTCACTGAATCTTAATGATTTAGACGAAACACTTTACTGTCAAAGAAATAAGAATAAAACGCTGTTTTTAACGTTTCTACTTCACGTCTTCTCCAGAACTAGACTCCATTTTGAAAAACATATAACGTCACGTCCGTTTGTGAAAACACTGCAAATATAAAGTTTGCGCAAGTCTGATTACACCCGCAAAATAGTAAAATGGACTTTTTATAACATTAGGACATATCTGTTGAGGAATAAGGTTAAGGTATATGTAGGGTACATGTGAATACAATACAAATGTAAGTACAATGCATATGCGTAGTGCTCATTACGCACATTCATGCGTACGAAAAATATTTATGATAAAGTATTATTTACATAAAAAACTTTCCTTCTTCACCATAGGAGCTGCTCTTAAAAGAAATAATTTGCTCCTTCTGGGTGCGAATTTTTTTCTCTTTAAGAGAAGCCCTCTTTTGGAAGCGATTCTGGGCATAGTTTTCAAGATTAGTTCTGGGTGTCCGTAAAAATAATTCTGTTCTGATTACACCACTGCAATGGTGAACGGGAGATGGCAAAATAAGATTTACTTGCTCACAAATCATTTGTTTCATTACTATTAATGGGCCGTGCCATGCGAAAACGTGTCTTCGGGCATATGCGCACAGCGAAGGCTCTGTAATAATAAAACTAACCAGATATCCCCTATAGTGAAAATGGACCAGTTAAAAGAGTAAAGGTAGAAGAATCCACTCGGCATAAATGGGTTGATAAATGATGCTTAAGGGGAATGCGTATACCTTGTATGAGAGGAGGTAACTGCTTAAGCGTTTTGTTTCCCTTCTGAAAAGGGATCTACTTTAAAATGAAACAGTTTACTCATCCACCCCTCCCCCACTTTGGTGCCAATTCTTACCTTTTGGAGTAGACCCTTTTCAGAGTAGACTTTGCATTCAGGAAACCAAACAAGTAGCTTCAAAGGTTATTTCTTTGTTGAAAATGGCGGAAAATAACCAAATAATTATTCAGGACCCAGTTGTTCAAAGCTAACGATTCGTTAAAATTTACATCGAGTGATACGCAAATATGCTGAATTTTTTTGCTGAAAAAATGTGAGTAGCTTTTGCAGTGCAAAAGCTACTCACATTTTTCAGCAAAAAATATCAGAATATTGTATATTGAATCCGCTAAAACAGTTAACGAAATGACCCTTAACAAGCTCGTTAAGCTAACGACGCTTTGAACAACTGGGCCCAGGTTAATTATGACTATCAAGTCCTTATACGTTTAGCAGTTTTTGTAATAGGAAAATATTTAATTTACGTATTAAATAAGAGCTATTATCGAATCGGATATTCTAACTATCTTCTGTATTGTTTGTTCTATATAAGTGATAGCACATTTTACCACCCAATACAATCCAAGGGTATGATGACGTCATGGATATTATATTGAACTGTTAACATGTTTTAGTCGGTGAAAGTTTAGACATAGATACCTCATTGTTATACTGCCAGTTATGTATTTGGATGACGTCAAAGACAAACTGTAGCAGTTTCTACCATTTCTGACTGTTTTAATTGCCATTAAGTTGACTCTTTACGCAGAAACTATTCATATTATTATGATATTGGATAAATATCCACATGTATTAGCATAATATGGACTGTCAACATAATATGATTCTTCTGGCTTCAAATGATCTTTGTTAGAATGAGTCTGAGATCAACATACCAAAATCGTATTTCGGAAAATCATAAAGTCGATATACACAAAGCCAAAATTAGGAATGTTCAGACAGACAGACATGGACCCAGAATAAATCAAATGTAATTTAGTGTCCATGGAAAGTAAGCATTACTTGGTAAGCATGCTTCGCCCACCATGCCTATCAGAGATTGACGAAAAAGTCCGGGGTTTAGAAAGTCTATTTATGGCTTGGCTGCGGCAAAAATTCCAGATAAGTCTAGAAATAGTCACATTGTATGGATTGACAGAGTAATGATGCCTCCCATAGTATTTCTTAAGTGTTGACATCAGTTTAGTTCTTTGTATCAACAATCAACTAGCATTCTTCCTCGTTCGATAAAGTCCTGGTACTCAGAGCCACTGGTCTCGTTCCTCGTTCTACACTGTTTGATAAGGCCTGTTTGTCCGTATATAGCTTAACTACGGCATTTCTGCAGTTTTAAGTTCTGAAGTCTCTCTCTCTCTCTCTCTCTCTCTCTCTCTCTCTCTCTCTCTCTCTCTGTATGTATGTTAATGTATGTGTGCGACTGACCTCGGTCAAAGATAATTTATTTCGGGAACTAATGCCTTTGCAATGTGTCGTTCTAGACGTTGCATGATTAAGACAGCATTTCATAAAACACACTGAGTAGACCTTCACCAGCATCGCTGCGTACATACTTGCCATACCGCCAGATAAGTATTTTTCTTATTTTTCCATGGAAACATATGATCTGAGTACTCATTAGAAATGCATCACCACTCTAATGAGTACCCACAACAATTTTTTGTGGAGGAATAAGAGAAATATGCAACTCGTTTAATTGAATAAAAAATCGCCTGGAGCTATGCTTATTTTCTTAAGAGCATATCCCAGTGGGCACACAACTTTGAAACAACGCCGATTCAACGTTAATTCAACGTCTTGACGTTGAATCAATGTTGAATCGATGTTGTTTCAACTTTGTGTGCCTACTGGGTATGTTTCGGTATGTCTTATTGACCATATCAAATTATCATTTACAACATAAGAAAGCCAATTATTAAACATAGTGAGGGTTTTATAAATTAAAATACGAGTATATATTTACTATCATAATAACGCCATTATTTTTTTTTCTGTCTATCACGTCAGCTCATCCTGCGCCTAAGCCTGTAAAAACAACAACAACAACAACAACAACAAAAAAACAAACATTAACATCATTATTATATACACTAAATTAGAATTTAAAATTAGAAAATTACTTAATTCCCTACTATATCCATTTCAGATGTAAAAATTAACGTGTATGAATCTTCAACAAATCTCCAAGATTAAGACACTAACAAGGGTCGTGCGGGTCATGGGTGATCATCGAACTGTTGATATTTTCTGTTGGTAAGAAAATGTTTATTTGCCGTATTTAGCCTAAGTATTCGGACAGACAGACCTGAGCAAACAGATTTTTTTTTAAATTTTTAGGTCAATTCGTCACAGCGCAAAAAAATTAATAAATCCTTAATATTGTAATGGAGTTATTGACTGTTTGCGCTAAGTGACAAATTATGCTAAGAAGTTAAGGGGAATTGATACACTTTCAAGGGAGACAACTCTGTCAAAATTGTTTTGTCTCCCTCCTGAAAAGGGGTCTACTCTATTAGGAAAGAAATTTGCCCCCAGAGGGAGCATTTTGTTTTCCTTTTAGGGTAGACCGCTTTTTAGAAGGCCTTGGCGTACCGGCATTAAAACAAAACTCCATACTCTTAAAGTGTCCGGATATTTAAGATAATTGCGGTATTCTTACCTATAGAGTGGCTTTTGCATATGCGTATACCCTCGCTTTACCCATTTTACACCCATGTACTCTTAAGCTTGTAGAGTTCACGACCTTTTGCACTTGTTTTGCATTTTACACTAAAATAGAATATGCGGTTTGATATACTTGCTTATATTTGTATATATTTTGCATTTGTTAATCAAGTAACATATTTTAACATGCGTCTTTTAGAGCAGGCATAATCAAAGGGCTGAATAGCCCTGAAATGACAGATTCTATGAGAAACTAATAAATTCCAGGTATCATTCTGTTCTCCATTTAAGTTTGTGAGACGCTTCTTCGTCGAAAAAAAACGATCTAAAGCGAACAACAAAGGCGCAGATCAGCCTGCGCGTCCGCGCAGGCTGATCTGCGCCTTTGTTGTTCGCACATGTATTAAGACGGGTTTTCTCAGCGACTCACCATAGATCAAGCACAAGTCGCACTACTTTTGTATGGATAGCTCTTCAATGGCGTACTAATATACACACAGTAAAACGTTGGGTCTACTTTTGTGCGCGGACAAATACGAAATTTAATAGTAGTCAAATTCACTTTCTCTAAAACCGTGCGTGGCAACGAAGAATGACAGATAGAATCTGTCATTAAAAATCATATTTATGTATCATTTTAGGCATACTTTTATATGGGCCGCTCTCAAAATGGTGTCTGTGGGCATATGCGGACAGCGAAGGCCCAGATTAGCCTGCGCATCCGCACAGTCTGATCAGGGCCTCCACTGTCTGCTAACAGAATCATTGGATACTACAGAATGTATGAATGCAGAGCAAAGCTCCGAATTGTATTTTGCGCATGAGCAGGGTGATCTGAATCTGCGCATTTTGCGCATGTTCGAAGGGACTTATCCGCTTGACACGGTACATATATTTACTGATAAGAGATTATTATAAATGTTAGATAATGTGATATTCTGCTAAACTGCAATCGGCAAACCTTTGAAGTTATATGAGTCAGCGCACGACAAAACCAACAAAATGGCATTTGCGCCCAGCGAAGACTCAGATCATGCTTGATATACGCCTGGTCTGATCAGAGTCTTTGCTGTGCGCTAAATGGGTAGCTAAGGGCCCAAGCTTTCTTCATGCGGACAACGAAGACTCTGATCAGACTGGGCGGATGCCCAGGCTGATCTGAGTCTTCGCTGGGCGCACAAGCCTTATCGTAGGTTTTGTCGTGCGCCGGCTCATATATGTTTACTATTTTAAAATCTTTCCACCCTAAGTTTTTTTTAAAAAAATGCAGATAACGTTTGTAAACAATTTTGTATTTTTGCCAGAAAGCAGGACTAGACATTTAATTTGAATTTCAAGTACAATTTTCTGAAGAATAAAATGAGAAAGACTAAAAAAACATCAGTCATTTGAGCATCAGCAAGAGAAAAAGTATTTTCTGACGTGCATTGCGCAGCGGAGATTTGTCAAATCACCCAATTACGAAAATATGCCTATTCAAATATACTGAATATTTTACCACCAAAAAATGAAAATTTTTTCTGCTCAAAATATAGAATGTGAGTACTCGTTAGAACCGCCTCGGAGAGGCGGTTCTAACGAGTACCCACAATTTATGTTTTTGAGCAGAAATAAGAAAAATAATGTATACCCCTGTAAACCCCAGTTTTAATATATATAAGTGGTGTATAAGGGGGTCAAAATTATATAGGCGTGTTTTCGTGATGCTTTACATTCGTGCTGTCTGCTCTGGGTCTTCGTTGTCAGCACAAAGAAACTTTGCATCCTTGGCTATCCAAAATGTGCCCAGTGAAGAGTCTGGTCAGACTGCATGGAAGTCCGAAGGCTGGTGTACTGACATTGCGGCTCATTTGATGTTCGCTAAGTTTTGCATACTAAAATATAAGCGCTTTCTGTTATTACGTTACTACTAGCTTACTAACTCTTAAAACACAAATCACAACAACAAATGACATTATCAAACATATTCAGTAAATTTCCGCTATTCAGACCACCAAAAATTAACCTGTTTTCTCTGTAAACAACCGTATTTGCCAGGCTTTAGTTATTGTCCCTTTAGTTAGAGACTACCTTTGGCACTGTCCAAAAGTGGTCTTTAAGACCACTTTTTAAAGACTACTTTTGGACAGTGCCAAAAGTGGTCTCAATAGTGGATTTTTTTTTCTGTATAAATTGTATTTAGCTCACCAGAGCCAAAGGCTCCGGGATTGCTTTTAGGATATACAGTGGTCCGTCGTCCGCCGTCGGCGTCTTCAGTCTTTTCAAACGACATCTCTGATGAAACTGCTGGGGCCAGTTGAAACCAAATTAATGTGGAGCCTTCATGGGGTGGGGGAACAAAAGTTTGTTTGTAAGGTCTGGGTCACACGACCAAGATGGCCGCCATGTCCATATATGGTAAAAACCTTTGAAAATGTTCTCGGAAAAAAAAAAAAAACGACAAAGGACTTTGAAACTCGATATGCAGAATGAGTGGCTCAGGTCCTATCAAGTTTGTTCAAATGGTGTCCCTTGATTGACCCTTGATTGATTACGGCAAGGCCAAATTCTACCACTCAGGTTTTTGTATGGGAAAGGGCGAAACTGTGGATTTTTCTGTTGTAGCCTGTGACATTAAAGTTGATTTATGCAATCAGCTAAATGAACGTTTATAAATAGAAAAGGTCAAGGTCATTTTCTGGCTTTTGTCCTGATGCCTCAAATTTAGTATTTTAACTTCTTCTTCTCTAAAACTGCTGGGCTTATTGAAATCAAATTACATGGAGCCTCTGTGGGATGGGGGAATAAAAATCTGGGTCACATGATTAATATAGCCTCTATGCCCTTGTATGGTAAAACATCTGCCGATGACCTTGATATTGTGTATGCAGCATTGGGGACTCAGGCCTTACAAAGTTTGTCCTAATGATGACCTTTTTCTTCTCAGGAAACAAACGAGCGATGACTTGAAACTTAGTAGGCAGCATTGGTAGCTCGGGACCTAAATAGTTTGTTCAAACGATGAACTTGGTTGACCTTGACCTATTTTGTGTCAAGGTCAAATTTGGTCACTTAGGCATTTGTATGGGAAAAAAGCAAAACGATGAATTGTTATAAGCTGTTGTAGCTTATGACATTAAAGTTGATACGTGCAATCAGATAAATGAACATGTGTAAATACAAAAGATCTCGGTCATTTACTCGTACATACGAACCTTGTTCCTAGATCCTCAGATTTAGTAGCTTTAAAATCTTCTCTAAAATCGCTGGGCTGATTGAAACCAAATTGTTTACAGAGCCTCAATCGGGTTGACATATCAAAGTTTGTCCATGCGATTTGGTTCACTAGACCAAGATGGCTATCATGCCTTTATATGGTAAAAAGGATTTGAAAAGTTCAAGTTCTCAGGAATTGAAGGTCCGATGACCTTGAAACTTGGTTTGCAGCATTGGGGACTAGCTCTATTTTATTCAAAAGATGGCTCTTTACAGCAATGTCGTAGACTTTCGTGTGGCGAAAAGACAAAAACAGCGGCTATTTAGTTCACCATAGCTAAAAGGTTCCGAGGACGTTATTTGGAAATCAGGGCTCAGTTGTTCAAAGCTAACGATGTCATTAGTTAACGATTCGTTAAAATTTACATCGAGTGATACGCAAATATGCTGAAATGTTTTGCTGAAAAAATGTGTGTAGCTTTGCAAAAGCTACTCACATTTTTTTCAGCAAAAATATCAGAATATTGTATATTGAATCCGCTAAAACAGGTAACGATATTACCCTTAACAAGCTCGTTAAGCTAACGACGCTTTGAACAACTGGGCCCAGAGGTCCATTGTCCTTCTGTGTTAGTGTCGTTGTCGTCGTCGTCAACTCTTTGTCTCTGGTGAGTGTACTGGCCCACAGGAATTTCGTTTCAAAAGGTAAGCATGTGATCTACTCCCAGTAAGTCTGCCAAATATCAAAGCTTAGCTGAAATACTTCCTATGATATCTGTATTTTGTGACAAATGAACGAACGAACGGAAGGACGAACAAAACAAATGTTGGGAACATAGCGAAACGCACGATGAGTAAAGGCTTAAATCAGTTCATAAAATTCCAGTGTTTTTTTTAACGTACCGAGTCTTCAAACAGACAAGTATATGAAACATATGATGGTCATGGCAACGAAGCCCACGTGACTAAAATCGGATTTACGGAGAATTACGTATTAACTGCTACGAAATTGACTTGTTATCATCGATAAGAAAATATTAAAAGCAAGCACTAAAGGAAAACTCTAAAATGCTTGCTTACGAGGGCGAAAATTTTATTCAGACAAGGAATATTAAAGGTCACTCAGTGTAACAGACCAAATTGTAGTATGCGTATTCATTTTAAGGGCATCTGATACACTTTCAGGGTAGATAACTCTTGCAAAATTGTTTAGCCTGCTTTATAAAAAAAGAGCCTACTCTAAAAGGAAAAAAATTGCCCCACCTTAAGAGTAAACTCTTTTTCAAACGGGGCTAGGTGTGCAGGGATGTAAAGAGGAACGCGCAAAATTTACGTCCCTTGTAAAAATGGTGAAATTACCAAGTTTATCTAGGCCCATTAATTGAAGTGGGGATATTACGGTTTCAATGTGGAAAAGACCTATACATTATGTAGTAGAAAATATATAATTGAACATATAGGATTAAATATGTATGATGAACTGCATAGAGTTAATGACTATAATCAATAAATAAGGGACAAATAAGTACACAGTGCTGCCCAGGAGCTCACAGGCTCAGGACTCAGGCTAAATGGTGACACCATTTTCGGTCTATTTCAGAAAAGACTTTTGACTATCGGTATCTGTGGTCGGATCAGTTGTAGTGCTTTTTGTTTTCTTTTGATATTGCTAATAACGAAAACACGCCTATTCAAATATAATGAAAATGTCACCACCAAAAACTGAATGTTTTCAGATAAAAATTCAGATATTTACGAATTTCTGCTCAAAACATAGATTGTGGGTACTCGTTAGAACCGCCTCGGCAAGGCGGTTCTAACGAGTACACACAATCTATGTTTTGAGCAGAAATAAGAAAAATAATGTATACACTTGTGAACCCCAGTTTTACTATATAAAAGTGGGGTTTAAAAGAATCAAAATTATATAGGTTTGTCCTCGTGATGTCCTATTTTTGTTTCTAAACGCATTAACGTTAAAGTTATTAAATACAATACAGAATGGGAAGCCAAATGACTTCGTTATAGTTGTTACATTGGATTTTCTAATCATTTTGAGCTATTTAGCTTCTTTAGTAGTGTTAATAGAATTCTTCTTAGAGCTGATCTGTTATGTTAAGAGTAACCAAATATTTTCTAAATTATTAGCCTCCAGAAAATATCTGTTTGTGTCCTTTGATGTCGAATCTTTATACTCAAATATTCCGCATGAGTATAAATCATTGGTGAAGAAAATTCCCCAGTGACTACCCAGCTCAATTTCTGAATGAAATTATACCGGAAGGCATAGACTTAATATTAAAAAACATTACATTTTGTTTCAGTGAAAATATCGACGCTTATAAGCAAAATGTTCGGACATTAATCAGAAAGCTATAAATCTTGGAACCGTGGGGCAAATTTCGTTGAATGTATTATATTGTTTTTATGCTGTCTCTCCGAAGAAAACATCGTAACTTCCTACAATTTAGATTAGTTGGTCAATACTGATGATATGTATTGTGAATTAATAGTTGATAACAAAGACTTCATCTAAATAAAGTTTGTTAACTCAATTTTGGATTTAGATATTGTCAATATTTAATGGTAAAAGATTGTGATAGAGTTATAGAAATGGTTTCATTTTGGCAGTGTATATTTCAAGATTTGTGATGGTGACATCATAATGGTCCATGTAGAAGTCAACAAATGCGTTGTGCCATAGTATCTAATCACGTTAGTGATTTTAACAACTGTAGTAAACATATGATTGCTAAACATATTAACAAGGCTAATATAAATGTATCATAAACTTCGCAAAACTTCTTTCTTAATTTTATCGTCAACAACGAATTAGTGTCTCTAAATGTTACCATCTTTAACAACTTTTTCAACGACGTTTGTTGAAACCGGTACTTGGGAGAGAGAGAGAGAGAGAGAGAGAGAGAGAGAGAGAGAGAGAGAGAGAGAGAGAGAGAGATCAATCGTGGCTTACCTGTTCGTAATTGGTCAGACTCGCCATGGTTCTAATGTTTGCTTTCTTTTTGTTCTACTGCTTGTTGATTCATTTTGCTCTGAATTTGTCTTTGTAGTCGTTCCTCATCTTTGTTTTCTAATAGACATTGCTAAAAAGTTAAATAAGCCTCCAACTGCGAAGACGTTGAGAGGACATAATGCTTTAGGCTTGTCCGTCCGCCCGTTCGTCTGTTCGTGCACACAAATGAACACTTAAGTGTCTATAATTGACGGACAGTTTCAATGCATTTAAATGGGATTTATTCCGTTATACCCATAAAAATCTTGAATTTTGTGGCTTAATATCGACTTGTGAAACTACAAAGTAGTCACATTTCTAAAATTACTCTGGATAACCTTTTAAGTCACCATTCGTTAGGGCATCTGTCCGTTCGTCCGTCCGTAAGCAAGATATCTCCAAAACTATTTGAGCTATGGTCTTGAAACTTGATAAGCTAATTGGTGACGATAAGTAGATCACCTGATTAAAAATTATCGCCCCTTTCCAACTTTGAACATTGTATGAACAAGCGTATAGTTGGGGGCATAGTGTTTCATGTGTTTTTATGCTTTCCTGTGTTGATTCCCTGATAGCTGGAGAACCCCAAACAGGACCAAACTATTTTGTGCATATGGAACTGAATTCAGTCTCTAACAGGTTTGGTTTTATTCGTATAAAGGCGATATTTCTACTGCGGCACTTGTTTGCTATTATAATTATTATTATTATTATTTGAGTCGCAATGTTAGAAAATGCACCTTCTGATACGTACGCTGAACGAAGACTCAAATCAGACTGCATCTTCGCAGTCTGATCATAGTCTTCGTTGTCCGCGTGAGGAAACATTGCATTCTTGGCTGTCCAAATATACTCAGTGAAGATTCTGATCAGACTGCGATAATACGCAGGCAGATCTTAACTTTCATTGATCCAACATGTCCGTAGGTACATGTTCTTACGAGTACGTTTCCGATCATATATGTACAAGAATAATTCTTTAAAAAAGACTTCTTCCCCTCGAAACAACTTATTTTACAGAATTTCTGCGCCTTTTCTTGACAGATTTTTTCATATCTGTCAAAGACTTTTGATTCTTCTCGTATAGGACAGATTGCAATATTTATCTTTGGGTCTTAGTGAGAGATAGTAGTCATTTAACTCGTCTGAGTACTATCTGTAAACAACCAGGTCCAGTCATTTGGTTTCCTCAGTTTTTACCATTAGCATCACCATAAAGTATAACTGCCTTTGCATGGAGAAATCTAATTTAATTATGGTCATATGCCAATAAAGCTTGCAAAATACCAAAAAGAAACAGTTTTTGTGCAATAAAATATATAGTGTTAATACCTTTTTATGTGGATATGGAAAACATTAAAGTTAAAAGTCAACTAAATTCAGCTGAGATCCTATGAAGAAATCAGAGTATTCCAATTAGAAGGACCGAGTTAGTCTCGGTCTACCTTGCACTTTATCTTGCAAGGGAGATAATAGGAAAACTTCTGCTTTCTCTCGTTGACGGGCATTGACGAGAGGGTATTTTGTCTGTCGACTGAACAGTAAGCTTGAGTTAAATTGAATTTTTTTAAACACATTTAACGTCGCACATTGCATTCAACTATTTAGATTAACATACTCTACTCCAGCTCTGTTGCACTATCAGAAAATCATCTACTTTGTCCAACATCGTTCGTAAATATATAAGTGATGATACCCTCTGTTGCAGTTCTTCTTTGTCTGTGGTTTCATATGTGGCGTTTGCTTTGTCAATATTTGTTCCTCACATCATGCAAACATACCTATGTAGTTGTGACCCCCTTAAACCCCACTTTTATATAGTAAAACTGGGGTTTACAGGGGTATACATTATTTTTCTTATTTCTGCTCAAAACATAGATTGTGGGTACTCGTAAGAACCGCCTCGCCGAGGCGGTTCTAACGAGTACCCACAATCTATGTTTTGAGCAGAAACATAAAAATAATATTAGAATTTTTATCTGAAAACATTCTAGTTTTTTGGTGGTGAAATTTTCAATATATTTGAATAGGCATGTTTTCGTAATGTCTCTTTCTTTTGATGCCTCGGGAAGTCTGTGCTTCGTGATTGTGGCATTTCCTGGGTATCTTCACCTATATTGTTATACCCCGATAGTGGCGGCGTATTATGGTTTCACATTGGACGTCCGTGTGTCTGTCCATCCGTCCGTCAGTTTACGTCCGTCCATCTGCCCGTATTTCGTTTCCGGATGATAAGTTGAGTAAATATCAGTGGATTTACACCAAATTTGGTATGTGCATTGATGTTGTGGAGATCTTTTTGGGATTGCTGATGGGCAAATTTCGTCTAACTTTGACGGAGTTATCTGCCCGAGACATGCCCATATTTTCTTTTCCGGACGATACCTTGAGTAAATATCAAGAGATTGTAACCAACTTAGTACATGCATTGATATTAAGAAGATCTAGTTTGGGATTGCTAATGGGCATATTTTGTCAAATTTTGACGGAGTTATTTGCCCGAGACACGCCCAAGGTTTCGTTTCCGGACAATAACTTGAGTAAATATCAAAGGATTTTAACCAAACTTGGTACATGCATTGACATTAAGGAGATCTGGTTTGGGATTGCTAATGGGCGAATTTCGTCAATTATTGACAGAGTTATCCGCCCGCAACACGATAATGGTGGGTATTGCCGTTTTACGTTTTATTTAGGTGTGGTATTGCTTAATTATCATGATAAACGACGTTCATTGATTGACTTTCTTTGATGAAATAGCATTGTGAAGTTGATTCCACGTGTATGACTTGATGACATTCAATGTTTGGGTTGAATATTGCCTAATGAGATAACATGACGACTTGCACTATTTAGATATGACATTTATTGATGACATAGATTTGCGCGGTTCATTGCACTGATAGGACATTAAGCGATGCACTTCAATATGGTGCAGTTATTATTATTATTTTCCTTGGATTGTGATATCTTGGAAAGTCAAAGGTCGCAGAAGCCGTTACTAGTTGGTATGTGTGAGAATTGTGTGTTTGTTTTTTATGTGTGTATGTGGTGGTGGTGGTGGGAGGGGGTGTGGTGGTGGGGGATGAGAGAGAGAGAGAGAGAGAAAGAGGACGGCCTGGCGTATGTTTCCCTGCAAACTACATTTCAGTGAAGAGTCTCCATGACACTAAGATTTCGTCCTTCTATGTGTTCGGTGTTTCCAATGGGGCAGTCTTTTTTTTTATTTTACTTGATATCACTGTGAAGTTGATTCTCTAGGTATATATGACTTAAAAGCGTTCAATGCTTCGGTGTAACATTGCCTGGTTAGATAACATAACGCATAGTTTTTTCGCTGTCCATTGTCCTGATAGGATATGAAGCAGTCCACTGTTCTTATACGCTCCATTTCGATGTTATTTTCTCAAATAAAGAACATAACACATGTGCGGTTCCGATGGCTAAGTACCAAGATGACTTTGCAAGTTTCGTCTGTCTTAGATACGGCATTGCGAAATACGCAATGGCGCATACTGTTTACATATTTTACACGGTTCTGTTATTATTAGCTCACATAAGCCGAAGGCTACCGACCGTTCTAAGGCGGTGGTCCGGGTGTTAGTTACTCTTTGTTGCTTTGTGGTTTATTCTACAAGGCGATTTTTTGTATGTCTTTCCGTGTGTCATTTTGTTCTAGTGTTTTTCAGTCCTTTTAGTATTGCGATTACCTCGCTTGGGGAAGAGAGAGCTAATCTTGGTGCTTTTCGTACGTTTGTTCGGTTTGTGCTTGTTTAGAGTTGTCGGTTTCCTCTTCCTCTTGGGGTCTGGGAAGGGCTGCGGTTTGTGATAGTGGCACTCCCTGGACTTTTCTCTTACCTTTTTTTTTTCAGGACGAGCTGTTTTGATCACTTGCCATCCGTCGTCCTTCCGTCCACAACGATTTCTCCTCTTAAACCTCACAACCAATTTTCGTCAAACTTTATACAGAGTCTTCTGTTAAAGCGGGGATTGAAAATTTGAATAGATGGGCACGGTCCATTAACTAAGAACGCCACCATGCCCATATAACTACTTAAAATTTCTCCTCCAGAACCAAGAAAGCTGTACATGTTTTAAATTATGTGATCTTAAAACGCACTTTTCTGAAACCGCCTGAGCAGTTCTCACCAGATTCCACACGAGGCCTTCTTTCGAAGGATATTGGCAATTTGTTCAAATGATTCATTGAATTAGACAGCCACCATGCACATATATAGTTAAAACATATTCGTCTCCTGAACCAAGAAAGCTTTGAGGCTGAATCTTGGTATATATCATCGGGGACTCAAGACCTTCCAAGTTACAATAACAATTGTTTACCCCAGGGGTTATCAGCCCTTTCCCATGGGCTTTGTGCATCTGTAAAATTGTGTAATCTTTAAACATCTTCTCTCTTACCAATACAATTTCTTCTTATGATTCGGCACCATTGAACAAGATGGCCACCATGCCCATATATGGTATAAAACCCTTAAACATTGTGTATCTTAGTATATAGCGTCGAGGACCTGACGAAAGACTGTTGACAATTTGTTCTAATAATTCGGCATCATTTAACAAAACCTTTAAAATATTCTCCTGAACCAAGAAATCTTTCAGGCTGAGTCATGGTACTTAGCGTCAGGGACTGAATGTCTACTAAGTTACAAAAAAAAAAAAAAAAAAAAAAAAAAAAAAATGTGTACCCCTGGGGTTATCTGCCCTTGGTCCTTGGAATCTGTATATCTGTAAAATTGTGGAATAGTAAAACGTCTTCTTCTCTGAAACCGTACGACCAATTTTCACCAGATTATACATTGGGGCCTTTTATCGAAGAGGTATTAATTTTTTTTGTTCAAAATAATTCGGCACCATTGAACAAGATGGCCATCATGCCCAAATATGGTAAAAACACTAAAAAATCTTCTCAAGAACCAACAAAGCTTCGAGACCACATTTTGGTGTATAGAATTGAGGTCTCAAGGTCTACCAAGCTTGTTAAAAAATATGATCCTAGATTACCTTTTGACCCTTTTACATGGTCAAATTTGCGTCCTTATACATTTGTTTGTAAAAAAAAAAAAAATGAAAAATCATTTTTTTTTTTCAAACTGTATTAAAAAAACTATGGTTGAAACGTACAATATATGATCAGGGTAGCAAAACCTTTTAGTTACAAAAAAAAATTGTGTCCCTTAGGGGTTACCTGCCTTGTCCCACGGATATATACATTTGTAAAACCGTGCAATCTTTAAACGTTTTCTCCTCTGAAACCACTCGACCAGTTTTCAACAGATTTCAAATGGAGCTTTCTATCGAAGGGGTATTGATGATTTGTTCAAATGGTTTGGGACCACTGAAATAGATGAGTATTTAACGGCAATGTCCAGTCTGTGTCCCAATACATTTGTATTGGAAAAATGTTAAAAATCATTTTCTCAACTTGTACGAGGGTCCTGCAAAAAGTTCTGTCACTAATAGGCTTCCTAAGTTTTATCCCAGGTATATTTTAAAATGCTTCACTGCACTTGAATGGTGTGTTAAATAGCTAACGATACCCGTTTATTTCTTGCAAATTGCTTTCCAACTGACCGAGTTATTTCAAGTTGAAATAGATGCAGTCATATATACTGACCAATTTATTTGTTACATTCGAACATGGACAAAGCAAAGGATGGTCAAGAGTCCACCTTTTACATGACAGCGCCTGCTCTCATAAGTGTGATGTTGTTAAGTCTTTTTTGGCTTCTGAAAAGGTGGAAGTTTTAAACCATCCACCTTTAACCTGACCTGAGTCCCTGTGATTCTTTTTGTTTCCAAGGCTTAAGAAAATGCTTTCTGGAAATAAGTATACGTCTCGAAGTTCTCTTGGCAGCGCTATTTATCAGTGTCTCCAACAGATACCAAAAGAAGACTATTTATCTGCTTTTTGCGACTGGGTAAAAAGGTTACAAAAATGTGTTTCAGTAAAGGGGGAATACTTTGAAGGTTTGTAATAAAAATATTTTAGATAAAACGTAGCACTGAAGTAATCCGAACCCAGTGATAGAAGTTTTTGCAGGAACCTCGTATTAAATACTTATGATTGAAACGTACAATATATGATAATAGTAGCAAAACCTTTTAGTTACAATGAACACTGTGTTCCCCATAGATTATCTGCCCTTGTCCCTGATCTATGTACAAATGTAAAATTGTGCAATCTTTAAACGACTTGTGCTCTGAAACTACTTACCTCATTTTCACCAAATATCACACATGGCCTTCTGATAACGGGATGTCGACAGTTCATTGAAATGGTTCCGCATCATTGAACATGATATCTTCTATGGCCATATATGGTGAAAACACTTAAAATCGTCTTCTCTAGAGTCAAGACGGCATTGGGGCTGAATTGTGGTATATAACAACCGGGACTCGAGAGCTACCGAACTTGTTTAATTGATAATCTCATGTTGACATTTGACCTTTTTAGGGCAAGCTCAAATTTGCTTCCTATTACATTTGTATGGGCAAAATATTGAAAAGTTTTCTAAAAAATGTTGCGCAATAATGGTTGAAGCTTACAATAAATGATTAGAGTAGCAAACCTTTCATTTATAATGAAATAGTTATCTCCTAGTGCTTACCTTGGGCTGTATACATGTCATTACGAAAACATGCCTATTCAAATATATTGAAAATTTTACCATCGAAAAATGAAAATGTTTAGATGAAAAATTCTGATATTTTTCACATTTCTGCTCAAACATAGATTGTGGGTACTCGTTAGAACCGCCTCGGCGAGGCGGTTCGAACGAGTACCCACAATCTATGTTTTGCGCAGAAATAAGAAAAATAATGATTACCCCTGTAAACCCCAGTTTTACTATATAAAAGTGGGGTTTAAGGGGTCAAAATTATATAGGCATGTTTTCGTGATGTATAAATCATGAACTATTTCAATGTATTTGCCTCTGCCACGGCCAAAGGGGAATTGGAATTTTCTTTTAACGGTCATGATTCAGTAACCAAGATTGCTGCTATATCCATGATGTTAAAAACCATGAATAGATGTTCTTCAGAACCAAGGAAGCTTAAAACTCAGCCTTTTAGTTACAGAGCATGGTGGATGTGAAATCTACCAGCTTTGTTAATCTTAGGTTCGCCGTTGCCCTTTATGCTGGAATCTTATATCTACCATTGAACTGTTTTATTTATTTAGTTATTTATTTACTTATTTATTTATGCATGCATGCTTAGGTCATTTTCTTTAACGTTCCTCTTTCGCCATTCTCTTTTGCTGTAAACATATTTTATTTCCAACATATTCAAAGACAGAATGCATTGTAGCACAGGAGACATGATCTCTTGATTATATTTAATCGCGTTGTTACAAAAGTATATAGTTGTATTAACTTTATCAGGTCTGGCGCTGAAATTCGCGTTAATATTTTATCTTCCTCCCCTCCCCTCCCCGCCCCCCCCCCCCCCCCCCACACACACACACACCCAACTCCCACACCCGACTTTAATCTGAATTCGCGTTAGGAAACTTAATTTTTCACAAGCTTCCTCCAAGTTTCACACATATAAATAGATATGTCAATAATCCCTGAGATACCTCTACATTTTGTCCCATTACATCATCATTACTATAGAAATGAGCCGCAACGTCAGAAAATGAACCGACATGTGCGCCCAGCGAAGATTCAGATCAGCCTGCGCATTTGCGCACTCTGATCAGACTCTTCACTGGGCGCATTTTGGATAGAACATGATACAATGTTTCTTCATGCGAACAACGAATCAGACTGCGCAGATGCGCAGGCTAATCAGAGTATTCGTTGGTCACACATATCAGAAGGTCCGTTTTCTCGCATTGCGGTTCAATTACACTATTAGAACATACGTTTGATATTTTAGGAATGGCATAAAAATGTGGGCGAAGAATAACGCTGCTATGACATCATTGCGCTGTCTGATGTTTTGTTATACCGGGAACCAGAGCCTACCTTACAATTAAAACCTGACCAGCCAGCGCATCCGGATCAGTATTGTTAATCTGATCTGGTCAGCTGCTGAAATGCGCAGGCTAGTCTTGACTTCCGCTGCTCGTATAAGGTATTTCTTAGATTTTTCCTGTCTCCCGGCTCCATTGATTTTTTCATTACTCTGATTCTAGTGTATTGATTGCTCCTATGTGTTATTTTTAGCTGACTGTCACAGGCCACAGGGAATTGTCGATACGAACAGATTGAATTCGATGGTGAAGGATAATGGTGGGAAAAAGGAGGTCTTACATTCAACCATGCTCTCTTTCCATTTCAGCTTAACAGTGAAGAATAACGGAAAAACTGGACCTGGAAACAAAATACCCACGGAACCCGTTAACGAAGAACCGTAAGTTGTATTTTATCACTTATTTTAACAATGCTTCAAGTAAAATTTGTAGCAGACGACATCCTAAAATAGTTTTTTTTTGTTTGTTTGTTTTTTCTGTTTTTCAGAGAAAATAAGTCTGACATTTCATGTGAATCTTCTACCTTGCACCGGATTCACCTGAAATGTCAAGTCTTGTTTTCGCTGAAAATTAACACAGTCAAAAGTGTCGTCTGCCGCAGTTGTGATTGGCGTTTTCAGGGTTTACAATTAATAGTTTGTTTCACTTTTCTGTATTAAACCGAAATTATAAGCGGGTGACATTTTCACCTTTAAAATGCCAAATACAACAGCAGCAGACGACATTCTTCTTTTTCAGACATTTCAAAAGATTCGTTTGCCTAACAGATGATTCGCATGAAATATCAATATTCAGAATATCCCAGAAATAAATAAGTAAACCTTAGAACCTCGTCTGCTACAAATGCTTGACGCTATAAAATAAGGGTTAATGTATTTTATCCAGACTATAGGGCTTGATATATGCAATCATCTTCAGGAAGCCATTGGCCCGAAATCTCAAACCTAATTTCTGAGAGTGATTTGACAAAAATGTTGTTATTTTGGTGCCTACAAATTATGTCATCGACGTATGTATGATTAATTAGGGATTAGGAGGTCACAGCAGTAGTATATTGGATTATTTTCCATCCCACCCCGTATATGTGCTCGACAAATGGTTTTACTTTATTTCGTTTTCCCCTGTCATTATGCTTTCTTCGCAAGGAGCCATCTTGAATAATAATTATTAATGTGACCCATGATTCCAGATAAGACGATATAGTGGGGTTTAAGGTGACGCCGTCATCTTAGTGGTCTTTGAAATTATATATTCTTCTGTTTCGTTAGAATTCCCTCGTAGCGAGGATTTCAGCGAGGTCAAAGTTGAAATCACGCAGGAAGAAATAAGACTTAGTTATTGTCTAAAAAGCTCTGCTTATCGGATACGACGAATGTCTGAGAAAATCCGATTCGTAGCCAACTGACACTGTAATCAGGACCTGATATTCGAGCCGCAACGTCAGGGAACGTACCTTCGTACATTTGCCCCAGCGAAGATTCAGATCAGCCTGAGCATTCGCGCAGTCTGATCAGAATCTTCACTAGGCGCATTTTTGGATAGCTAAGGACCAAAGTTTCTTCATGCGGACAATGAACACTCTGATCAGACTGCGCGGATGCGCAGGCTGATTTGAGTCTTCGTTGGGCGCACATATCATAAGGTACGTTTTCTGACGTTGTGGCTCATTTATGTACCTTTCATAAAATGTTGTCTTCTATGGTTTTACTGGCCGAATGTTTCTTTGAGTATCTGATTATACTATCTTTAATGCCTTCTAATGTAGTCATATTTTAACGCATTGCGCTCTTGATAAATTTGACAGCAGCCGATATTTTAAAAATATTTTTCTTGTTTTCCCCAGAAAACAGGATTTGACATTTATGCGAATAGCTTCCAATGGAGACAATTTGCATGATCTGTCAAATCCATTTTATGGAAAAAAAAATAGGAAAAATGGCACCAATATGACCTCTGTTGAATGAGCCCAGAGAGAGGTAAAGGTTGATAAAGCATCTTAAATATCAAGCATTATTTTCTGCTTACACTCAGCTTTTTAACACATTACTAAAATATGCCTATTCAAATATATAGAAAAATTCACCTCCGAAAACTGAAAATTTTCATATAAAAAATCTGATATTTGTCATATTTCTGCTCAAACCATAGATTGTGGTACTCGTTAGAACCGCCTCGGCGAGACGGTTCTAACGAGTCTAACGAGTACCAGCAGTCTATGTTTCTGAGCAAAAAACAAGAAAAATAATGTATATCCCTGTAAATCCCAGTTTATATAGCAAGTGAATCAGTACATTCGACTACGAGTTCCATCACGAAAACATACCTATATAATTTTGACCCCCTTAAACCCCACTTTATTATAGTAAAACTGGGATTTACAGGGGTATACAATATTTTTTCTTATTTCTGCTCAAAAACATAGATTGTGGGTACTGGTTAGAACCGCCTCGCCGAGGCGGTTCTAACGAGTACCCACACTCTATGTTTTGAGCAGAAATATGAAAAATATATGGGATTTTTCATCTGAAAGTTTTCCTTCTTTGGTTGTAAAATTTTCAATATATTTGAATAGGCGTGTTTTCGTAATGAAACAGGTAACTGCACATGGATACTTACGCAAGAATGCAAATTCTTATAGATCGTCAAAACTGACCACAGTTTAGCTTTTTTACATTTGCCATCTTTTGATGGCATAAAGTTAATGTCCTGGAATAAGCATTTTATCTAAATTTTTGTTGACTTCAAACTTAATAATTCTAGTTTTCTCGGAATAACATCAATGTATACAAGCTACTAAAATGACGATTGGCGGATTTAATAATTTTTCGTAATTTTCGCTGTTTATTTTTATTTTTTTTTTTTTTTTTTTTTTTTTTTTTTATTTTTTTTTTTTTTTAAAACATCTAAGTGAACTCTAAACTTAAAAAGTCCACAGCTCTACCGACACAATCATACGAATAATGAAAATGCCGACAAGCATTCAGAAAGCAGTCATGTTTAACAACTACTTCTCCTCACAAACAACAGTAGATGAGTCGTATAAATCTTTACACCTCCTTGCCAATGTTCAGCATGAAAATTTAGCAACTATAACAATAATGATCGAAGATGTAAGTTGAAGATGTAAGTTGAAGATGTAAGTTGACCACTTGGGGAAGAGAGAGCTAATGTTGGTGCTTTTCGTACGTTTGTTCGGTTTGTGCTTGTTTAGATTAGTCGGTTTCCTCTTCCTCTTGGGGTCTGGGAAGGGCTGCGGTTTGTGATTGTGGCACTCCCTGGACTTTTCTCTTACTTTTTTTTGAAAACTTAAATATAACAAAGGCAAATAGGCCCGATATTATAAGTCCAAAAAATTTAAAGGAATGTGCTGCTGTACTGTCTAAATCGATGTCCACGATTTTTAATCGTACACAGCAGCAAGAATACCAATACATAAAAAGGACGATAAATTATAACCATCTTATTACCGACCCATCTCTCTATTTAGTACGATAGGAAAACTATGGAACGATGTGTCCACAAAACCTCTTCAACTATAGAAGTGGAAGTAATTTACTGACTCCCTTTCAGTCTGGATTTGTTCCAGGGGACTCGACTGCTAATTAGTTATTATATATTTGCCAATTTTGTGAAGCTGTAGATAATGGTAAGGCTCTTCGGATAGCATTTTGTGACATAAGCAATGCTTTTGATTGATACTGGCACAAAGGTTTGCTGTGTAAACTTGCAAACATGGGAATTTCAGACTATCTTCTGCATTGGTTCACAAGTTATTTCTTAGGTAGGAGACAGAGAGTTGTTATTGATGACATTGTATTTGATTGGGCTACCATTTTTGCTGGTGTTCCTCAAGTTTCTTTTCTGAGACCGCTACTCTTTTTTTAATATAAATGATATAGTGCGTAACATAAATTCATCCATCCGTTTTTTGCTGATGACACCAGCCTGTACATTATTGTTGAAAACCAACAGTCTGCAGCACGTAGCCTCAATATAGACTTGGAAGCTATAAACAAATGGGTAACCTCATGGTTGGTTGATTTTAATCAACAAAAACTGCATCTCTTCTGATATCTAGGAAACTCAACCCAGTTACACATCCTCCTCTCAAAATGAACGATATCGTATTAACAAAAACCTCAAAACACAAATTTCTGAGTCTCATTTTCTCAAGCTCGTGCATGCGGATAGTACACATTAATAAGATTACTGAACCTGCATGGACCAGACTCAGTCTGATGAGAGCACTTAACTTTAAGTCAAACAGACAAGCACTAGAACATATATACATAGCATTTATCCGCCCTCAGCTTGAATATAGTGATTCAGTTTTGTACAACTGCACAAACGAATCTAAGAAATCCAATACCATCTTGTTTTTTTCATGCCCCCAACTTCGAAGGTGGGAGGGTATATTGCTTAGGGCTTGTCCGTCCGTTCATCCGTCCATATGAAACTTGTAAGCAAAGTATCTATGGGACCACTTGAGTTAGGCTTATGCAATTTCGCAAACAGTTTGGAACTAATGTGTAGATGACCTGATTAAAATTTGGTGAACTTTTATGAATACGTGGTCAAATTACGTACCCTTTTCAGACTTCCTTACGTTCGTTCGT
This sequence comes from Anodontia alba, assembly GCA_964016985.1. Lineage (NCBI taxonomy): Eukaryota > Metazoa > Mollusca > Bivalvia > Lucinida > Lucinidae > Anodontia > Anodontia alba. The sequence goes on from OZ024825.1 coordinate 124,636,248, forward strand.
CCGTCCATACATCACGCTTTTTAGACCTCTTATATCTTTGGAACCTTGTATGCTAAGATTTTAAAATTATAATTTATGCTTTGATTATGAAAAAAAGCTGACCCTTAATTTCATTTCTGTCAGATTATTCATGGTGGAGTTAGGCCCTTTTTCAGACATGCATGTAAACAAATGAAAATCGGATACGCAAAATATTTAAGAAACCACTTGAGATGGGCTCATGAAATTTTGCAAGCAGTTTGGAATTAATGTGTAGATGACCTTATTAACTTCTAATATTTGATCACATTATGCCCGTTAGTCAGACTTAGGTATTTTAGTACTGGAAAATTCTGTAAACAAAATATCTCAGGAATCTCTAGAGTTAGGTTCTTGAACTTTTGCAGGCAATCTGGGGTCATTGTGTAGACGATCTGATTAACTTTTGGTGAAATTTTGTAAATATTTGTTTCTAACTTACGCCCCTTTTCAGACTTACGCATTTTAACGCTTTTGTGACAGTTTGACAGAATTATGCCCGTTTCCAACTTGTATGGACAAGCATTTAGTTGGGCACTTTGTCTCTTACAACCACATATCTAGTTTTTTTTACATCAAACGAACTTTCAGACGAAATAAAAGAAGTAAACACGGTCTCAGCATTTAAATATCGCTTTAACAGAAACAAACGGTCACCACCTAAATATTGTGATGTTGGTACAAGAATAGGACAGATATAACACACTGGGATACTCATGAAACACAATTCTCTCAATTCGCATCTTTTTCGAAAAAAAAAAAAAAAAAAAAAAGTTGCTAACCCAACATGTGTTTGTGACGGTTTTCAGAGTCCTCTTCACTTTTCTTTATCTGTCTAGATACACTGGCAAAAGAACTACTATTTGGAAAAGATACTGCATCAGTTAATGAGAATGAGAATCGGTTTTAAAAGGTTCAAGGCTATATAATTAAATCAAGATGATTCACCTGATTTAACATGCATGCTATTTTACACCTGAGCCGAACCATTCAGCTCATCTGTAAAATATAACCACTTTCACGATTTACACATGGATATTACATTTACCTCTTCAGAATAGGCCACAACTCTATATTTCCATAAATGGATAGTACTTATTTTACTACTATATACAGTGGTTTGGATGAAGTTGAAATAATAAACATCTCTCAGTTATATATCATGTATTTACCAATACCTACCTATACAAGGATACATCTGTATTACCCATTACATATAGCAAGTATGGTAACTACAAAATAGAACAGATTCGTACGTTATTAATATACATGTTAGTTCATAGTTGTAAAAATATATTGAATCAATCTATAATATGTGCAATGTTATGGAAACGGTCTGTCTGTCTGTCTGTCTGTCTGTCTGTCTGTCTCTCTCTCTCTCTCTCTTCAGTTACCTACTTGACTGGTTTACTATCGTTCTTAGTCGTTTAATCGAGCAAAAGGTATGATATGTAAACCAGGAAGTGATCTGTATAAGCCTTAGCTTACCTTCAGATCATGGAACATTGATATTGTATATGTTAATTTACATGTAAATGAACGAATAAAATATTTTTAAAGCAATGTTGCTAATGAACGGACTCGATCTCTTCATATTCTGACATTTTTAATGACAGATTCTATCTGTCATTCTTCGTTGCCACGCACGGTTTTAGAGAAAGTGACTGACTACTATTAAAGTTTGTATTCATCCGCGCAGAAAAGTAGACCCAATGTTTCAATGTGTGTATATTAGCACGCCATTGAAGAGCTGTCCTTACAAAAGTAGTGCAACTTGTGCTTGATCTATGGCGAGAGTCGCTGAGAAAACCTACCTTAATATATGTGCGAACAACAAAGGCGCAGATCAGCCTGCGCGTCCGCGCAGGCTGATCAGCGCCTTTGTTGTTCGCTGTAGCTCGTTTTTTTTTCGACGAAGAAGCGTCTCACAAACTTAAATGGAGAACAGAATGATGCCTGGAATTTATTCGTTTCTCACAGAATATATCATTTCAGGGCTATTCAGCCCTTTGATTTTTAATTTGTTTTCTTACCCTCAAGTTGAAACAGTTTTCAACCAAACTGTACGATTTCACTTCACAACATAGCTCCAGATAAGGCGCTGTTGTAACCAACAAGTATTGATATTTTCTTTATTTCTCAGTGAAAACACATGCTGTGTGTTCTCATTAGAAGCGCCTCGATGAGACGCTTTTAATGAGAACCTACAACATACGTTTTGGTGGAGAAATAAGAAACAGAAAATAGTGAAAGATGCCCAATCCCTTATCTGAAGTTTTGTTATAAATACAATAATAAAGAGTGTTTTTGATAGGACAAATCTGTTACTCAGGAGCATGGATAACAAATATTATAATGTCTGTTTCAATCCAATTTGATACATTCTATAACATTAGTACTTTAGCTTCGCAGATTTTTGACGTTTTATGCTGTTGCACGTAGAAAACATAAAATATTTAAAAGCAAAAACATAATTACTGTTATGAGTGTGCATTGATTCGCACACAACCAGCTGTGCATCTGATTACGCCGCAACATGAGAAAACGTACCTTCTGATATTTGCGCCCAACGGAGACTCAAATCATCGTGCGCATCCGCGCCTTCTGATCAGAGTCTTCGTTGTCCGCATGTTGAAACCATCCAACCTTGGCTATCCAAAATGCGCACAGTAAAGATTCTGATTCGCGCAGTCTGATCTGAATCTTTGCTGGGCGCACATGTGTGAAGGTACGTTTTCTGACGTTACGGTTCATATACGTACATATTGTCACATCTTTCAATTTGCTCAACCTGGTGCTTTCGAACCTAAATCAATGAAAAAGTAACAGAGTGCATTTTTTGAGTGCACATTTTTCTCCGCAGGATCGGCTTAAAAACTTTGCTGTCTTTTTTAATTTACAACCGATCAGCTTAAAACTATAACAGACCAGCTTCAAACATTACAGTGTTATTAATTATTTTTGAAATTTTAACAGTGAAATTTGTCGTTCATATCAACATTTTCTTTTTGAATGTGGAGAGAGCGGGGTCCCGTACTTTCGATGTTCCCTGTAGTTAAACAGAATTTATTTACATGATAACATTAATCTTTTGCTTAAACATTTGCTTTAACAAGTATTAGCTTTCACAAATTTGGTTTATATTATGGTTATAATAACGTTGAGCTGTCCATGGAAATGAGCATTTGGCCAGTCCATGGCCTTTCATAAAGTGCTGCCGGAGCAATGGCAATGGTTAAGGTTGTGCGTAGTGAATGAATGCACTGAGTGATCCCTATTCAAATATATTGAAAATTTTACCACCAAAAAATGGCAAGTTTTCAGATAAAAAATTCTGATATTTTTCATATTTCTGATCAAAACATAGATTGTGGGTACTCGTTAGAACCGCCTCATCGAGGCGGTTCTAACGAGTACCCACAATCTATGTTTTTGAGCAGAAATAACAATAATAATGTATACCCCTGTAAACCCAAGTTTTTTTATATAAAAGTGGGGTTTAAGGGGGTCAAAATTATATAGGTATGTTTCCGTGATGACAAGGAAATGTCAGTATTCCCAGTGTGACGTAATAGTCAGTACACAGTACACAGGCATCTGTTTATACCATTTACCGTCATTTTTGTACACGTGCCGATAATGTGCACGCGCACGCAACCCGTGCACGAGTTCTATGCAAAGTAGACGCAGTTTCTTACTGTTAAATTTGAGATAGAGTGTCTTCCCCACCCCCATCCCCCACGTCTGACCTTTTTATGTTTTCGTGCTATTTATGTTATCTTGTCCATTTATTGTCATTTCTTTTTTATGCCCTTAAGTTTAAAAAGAAAAAGTTGTGGAGGTATGTTGAGGTCCTTTGTTTGTCCGTTCATTTGTTACTCTTCACCTTGTGTACAAGATATCTCAGAATGTATTTGAGCCAGGGTTTTGATATTTTACAGACTAAATAGGGCTGAGGAGTAGATCACCTGGTTAACGTCTGAAAAAAACAACAACAGAAAAACAACGTATAGATTTTAGATAATTATGCTCCATTTCAGTTTGCATTTTGTAGGGACAAACATATGGTTGGGGCAGGATGATTTACAAACACAAATTTGCAGCTTTTTGTTAACATTTTAACACTATGCATTTTAAAAGTGGTAACTAGTATGCTATCTTTATTGTAAACTTGTGGTGTTTGAATCTATATTTATTAGCTACAATTGTTTTTCATATATACTTACACAGATATCTGCTCTTAGTGACTCCATGTAAGCAAAACTTGTTTGATTCCTCTGTTTGTTCTTGTATTACAACGCCTTTGTTTTGATCAGCGTGTAACCTCTGTCACATGCTGCTATTTGTTCAGTACGAGACAGCTGCTTGGCTTAGAAACATTGTAGACACGAAATTGATAAAATTCTTTGGTGATGTTTATTAAGCAGTTGTTCAATTCATTCATTTTTTGACACGACACGACATAAATGTTCGTACATTTTAGAAACGTTCGTAAAATCTACCGTTTAAAGCGAAAACGACGGCTTCTGGAGATGTCAAGAGGTTGACCCATTTAAAGGCTCCATATTCTTCAAAATTAGACATTTATTATCCAAGAAATGTTTAATAAATTGATATATGGTATTAATACGGTCATAAAATGTGGCATCTGACAGCCTGTAAATTCTCAGTTAGTCTCTCTTTCTTGAATTGGATCAAAAATGAAATGATTTTATGGTATCTCTGATTTAATGGTGGCTACATTACGTAATAAGGTCCATTGTTGTCAGTGTTTTTTTTTTTTTACTAAAACTCATTATCAGACTGGCAAATAGTGTACATCCTAATGAGACGGCTCATTATCTGGATCTAAATTGTTTCCATAAGTTATGAGCGCTCAACCATCGTCCTAACGTCTCACTTATCAGTGGCTCAACACAATAAAAAACCAATGATTTTCAACTCTATACTGAAACAAAGATTAGGCTTTACTTTAAGCTGGAAGTCAGAGCAAAAAAGTAAGGTCAAACACAGGCCGCAACGTCTATTGAAGATTTGTATCGCATATAAAAGTAGATAACTGCGATATATATTTAGACCTCTGACCTACTTTATGATGTCAGCTTGTCTAGAGCATGTCTATTGGTCTGCATAATCTACGCTTACCAGAATTGGTGTATGCAATCATCGACTGAAGGTTGTATGTCACATTCTAAAAGTAGGTTGTTGTGTTCTGTATTTTGACTTTACCTACTTTATATAAACTATTTGTCCGGTGCATATGCACTGTTCTTTATAGTTAGGCTGACCAATTTTGATAGTTGGATACGTCTACTAAACACATTTTTTGTCATGTACAAAAGTAGTTCACTGTGACCTATATGTTGATCTCTGACCTTCTTCATCAACGAATTGTCCTTGATCTGTTAATTTTGGTCATAGTTTCATCCGCGGGAGGGCATTGACTTGCACCGCAATACTTTTCCTTACTTCTCAGTAGTAGTCTGTACAAGTTCAACCACCGATGAGTCTTAGAACGTGACAATTAACCCACTGACGTATTACTATGAATTAAGTGCATTCACTGCAGTTTCCAATTACGATACTACGAGCCGAAGTGTAAAATTTTCACAGAAATGCAGTTTTGTTGCAGCAATATTTAACGCTTTATTTAATGGATACATTGCACTCTGTCTGTCCTCGTATTTTAATCGTAATTTTATCTTTAATGACATATATCATCTATAATTTTTCGTTATTATCACTTTTTTCAGCGTAAGTGGCTTCACGACCACTGAACATAAAGTAGTGCAACCTATAATCAAATTTTGTCGCATTCACAAGTGGATTAAGTCAAAGTCATATTTTTTTATGTTTAAGAGCATTATCAATCGAATTTTGAATATAGTGTTGAATAAATATGAAAAAAAAAATCAGTAATGACATCACGAAAACATGTCTATATAATTTTGACCCCCTTAAACCCCACTTTTATATAGTAAAACTGGGGTATAAAGGGGTATACATTATTTTTCTTATTTCTGCTCAAAGCATAGATTGTTGGTACTCGTTAGAACCGCCTCGTCGAGGCGATTCTAACGAGTACCCACAATCTATGTTTTGAGCAGAAATATGAAAATTCATCTGAAAATTTTCATTTTTTGATGGTAAAATTTTCAGTATATTTGAATAGGCATGTTTTCGTAATGAAAATGCCTGATTTAAGTGACGAATGCATGCATGAAGAAAATGTAAAAACAAAAACAAAAAAAAACAATGAAACTAATTAATATTATCAATACGATATCATTGTTGCTATTAGTGAAATTTCTGCCATCGAAGGCGTACCTCTCGTTAGCGTTGACCTGCCGAAAATTTTGCAAGGTCTATAAAGCGCAAATATGTATCGATCCATGCAAATCTATTATAATAAATTTAAAAGTTTACTATCTAACTAACAGTTATACTATCCATTTCGCAAACATTTCAGATTTCCATGACTTTCTCAAGAAATCTGTCGTTCCAGTGCCTTTGGCGCTTTGATTTTACCAAGCAATATTCTTTATTCTTGGGAGATGGCAATATTGTATATCTGTCTCTTTTACTTAAAGCATATGATAATGCTTCTTCAACACAACAGCTTGTATTCTGAGCTCATTTAAGTCGAGTGGACTCTTCTACCACAACTCTTTGGACTGGTCTTGGGCCGTAAAACCCCAACACAAACATACAAACAATTTCCAATAGCAAGGGGTCTAGTTACATGTAGTTTATATTATCACTATGCAGAATTGCTTGTATTTCCTTTAGTGACTTCCTGTTTGCTTTCCTGCAAAGCAATCCACTTCCGAATTTGAAGGGGTTTACTCTAAAAGGAAAGTCGACCACTTTTCAGAAGGCCTAAATTAAGTTGTTGGAGTTATCTCCTTCAAAAATGTATCCATTTTAGGCTACATAATGATTAGCATGCTCGGTAAAATTTTCAGCAGACGACATTTTGAAATGTTTTCTTATTTTCCCAGAAAATAGGCTTTGACATTTCATGCAAATTGTCTCATAGGAGACAATTTGCGTGAAATGTCAAAGCTTATTTTCTGGCAAAAATTATTTATCAATTTATCGTATGCTGAATTTTCCTATAGAATTGTAAATTTCATACATAGAGTTGTATAACTGTTTCACCTGCCTGATCAACTGTATTCTTAAAATCATCTTTGAAAAGTGACCAGACGACAAAAATCGATTATAACCTCCATTAGTTCTATCGCCACAGTGGAAAAATCTGCCAGATACTGTTATCGAGAAAATAAGAAAAGCAACTTATATGACATTTGAGACGCCGTAGGAAAAGGGTTTATGGGGGTTTTGGGGGATATCTGAGATCAGTCTCCGTGTCCGTGAGGCGTGACCACGGAATTTGCTATTCTTTGATTATTCCACTGTCCTGTAATTCATTTAGTCGATAGTGAATGTTCTACTGCGAAGGCATATTTTGAGTCTCGCTGTTCGCACATGCGCGTAAACTTCTTTTACTTCCGACGTCACCACATGTTCGTATACAGTCGACTCTCGTTATCTCGAATTCCAAGGGACTATCTGAAACACTTCGAGATATCCGTACCTCGAAATATCAAGGCTGCAGAAGTGAGAAAAACAATAAATAGAACAACCACATTTAACAAATGAATATGTAATTTGACCCCTGAATTTAAAGATGTATTGAAAATATTGCGGAAAAGAGGAGAAATTGCTCCTTAGGAGCAATTTCTCCTCTTTTCCACAATATTTTGTTGCCTGTTGTTAGATTTCCTTGTTAAAACAGGGACCATAATTTCACTTCGAGAGTAGCGGTTATTAGAGATAAGCAAGGTCGAGATAACGAGAGTCTACTGTATATGGTTTGGAATATGAGCTGCCACGGGAGAAAACGCACCTTCTGACATGTGCGCCCAACGAAGACTCAAGCCTGCAGATCTGCGCAGTCTGATCAGCGTCTTCATTGTCCGTTTGAAGCAACTTAGCATCCTTGATTGTCCAAATGCGCGAAATGAAGATTCTGATCAGACAGCGCAAATGATCAGGCTAATCTAATATTCTAAAGGTACACATGTCCAAAGGTGTGTTTTCTGACGTTTCGGCTCCTGTGTCTAAAGCTTTATATGCTGTCGCGTAACTTCTTTCTTTTTTATTTTATTTTTATTTTTTTTTTTATTTTTTATTTATTTATTTATTTATTTTTTATTTAGTTTTATTTTTTTCACTCTCCGTGCAATTTCAGCAGACGACAAATCTATGACTTTTTTTTTCCATCACGTAAGCATGCCTATATAATTTTGATCCCCTTAAACCCCAATTTTATATAGTAAAACTGGGGTTTACAGGGGTATACATTATTTTTCTTATTTCTGTTCAAAAACATAGATTGAGGGTACTTGTTAGAACCGCCTCATCGAGGCGGTTCTAACGAGTACCCACAATCTATGTTTTTGAGCAGAAATATGAAAAATATCAGAGTTTTTTTTATCAGAAAATTTTCAGTTTTTGAGATTAATTTTCAATATATTTGAATAGGCATGTTTTCGTACTGGATTTTTTTTCCAGAAAATAGCTTTTGACATTTCACGCCAATTTAATGAAATGCCAAAAGCTGTTTTCTCGGAATATCAAAAATAATGTTTGAAAATGTCGTCTGCTGACTTTTTACCCAGCTATCTAAGTGTTAATTTATGCAATAAGCTAGCACTGATTCACTTTCATCTTATATGATGGCTGAACTGTTCAATAACAACATACTGACAGTGAAGTGAGTTCTTTTGTAATTAACAAATTTTAGAATAAACGGTGACTGTTTCTATTTATGTAGTACATGTAACATACGTGCGTAGTACTAATGAAACTACCATAGAGCAAGGGCGGAAAGATGAATGACCGACTTTATAACTGGGCCGCACCATGCGAAAACGTGTCCGGGCGTATGCGGACAACGAAGGCCCAGATCAGACTACGCATCCGCGCAGTCTGATCAGGGCCTTCGCTGTCCGCTAACAGAATCATTGGATACTTCAGAATGTACGAATGGAGAGCAAAGGCCCGGATCATACTTTTACGCATGCGCAGGGTGATCTAAATCTGCACATCGTGCAAATGTTCGAAGACTTTCGTTTGATGCGGCTCTAAGCAGGTGGCTATTGGATCGGGGCATTTTCCGCTGTAGCTAGCGGTATGATTATATATCTTTGATACAAATAGAACAAAGACATGTTTAACTTGCGGCAAGGTTGTCTTTCTTCCATTGGGACCGTTTCTCCATTCTACCATTTCTTTTCTCTCTACTTCTCTTTAGGAGAGATGGCCGCAGGGCTGTAAAACAAAAAAAAACATGAAAAATTCTTATTTTATAATTGGGGGCGGTTGCCAAGCCGCCACCAGATTTAGCATAACACATTTCAACAATCCATTTTCTTGTTACAACCAACCTAATAACTACCTAACAAATAGTTCCCTGCTAACGCTTATAACGCTAAGCTCTGCATTCAGACATTTTAGCCGTATACACTCTGATGCTTATAAATAGCGAATAAATAAACAAAACTTAAGAAAACTTCAAACTCTTGAAGAAATAAGATTTTAATCATATTTAGCATAATATCGGCGGACGAATATGAATACTCCAGTGAAACGCGCCAGATCTACAGCTTTGTGTATAAAGTGTATCCCGAGCCGCGGTCATACTAAACACCGAAAAGGACCTGTCCACATAAAAGGAGCGAAAGGGGGTTATCGAGTACCGAAAAGTTTTCAGCGTAAATCCCAGTCAGTTCTATAGGGCTATAGAATTTCTGGTAATCGCCTCCATCATCGCTTTCAGTGCTTTGATTGTATATTATGCCAATATATCGGTCTGAAAACTAAGTACCAAACTAGTTGTAAAGCTGTTGTCAAACTATTATTAAATAAATAATACAACCTAGTTTGCGCATACCGCATCGGTCAAATTATAGACTGATGTAGAGTCGTTAATTACATAAACAATAGGTGTTGTAGGTACATTAAAGAATAATAGTTTTCTATTTTTGGTTTATTATACTGATCAACTATTGTCAAATACTTAAATATCTAACTGTCAACTAATAACTTTATCAGCTTTCGGCTTACGTGACGTCATTCGAAAATAGCAAAATGGCGTCTAACAATACTATAACGCTAAAATGCATAAAAAAAAAAAAAAAACTGAAATGACCACCAAAACGGTGATTTAGGCGTTAGTTTCATCATTGTACCACGGCTCCAAAGCAGCGAAGGTGGTTATAATAATTCTAAATGGCATTTGTGCCCAGTGCTTGAATACCATGAATTTAATAGTTGCTACCTGCAATTGTGCGTCTAAATTATCATCACTCCCTTCATATATAGGATAACCAAACCCAGCCACCAACAAAATTTTCCTTTCAGTTTCAGTGGCGAACATCTGCGTGACCAAATCAAAATAATGGCATTTTACGGCTATAATCGTAATAGCTAAAATCGTTCCGATCGGAAACTGAAGATGGCCGTAACGGTCGTGATCTTAAAAATCTGTTTTGAACTTCTCCTCAACAGAAAGGCAATTTAACTTAAAACTTGGTGGGATACATCGGAGCGACTTGTGGATCAAATTTAGTGAAAATCGTTTCGATTAGTAATCCAAGACGAGCGGCAATGGCGGTCATCTTGAAAATCTATTTTGATCTTATTCTCCTGAACCGAAAGGCCAAATGACTCAAAACGTGGCAGTAAATATAGGAATGACTTGTAGATACGATCGGCCGCCATCGTGAAAATATATTTTGAACTTCTTCAACTGAACAGAAAGGCCGTCTGACTCGAAACTTGGTAGGAAGTATCGAGGTGACTTGTAGATCAAATGTAGCTAAATCAGTTCAGATCAGAGATTCAAGATGACCGCCATGGCCACCGTCATAAAAATATATTTTGATCTTCTCAGGAACCAAAAGGCCAATTGACTTAAAATATGGTAGGAAGTATCGGGGGTGACTTGAAGATAAAAATTAGTTAAAATCTTTTCGATCTGAAACCCAGGATGCCGGCCATGACATCTATCATGAAAATGAATTTTGAACTAACTCTCCAGTCGGAGTGACTTGTAAATCAAAAATAGCTAAAATCTTTCCGGTCGGAAATCAAAGTTGGTCACCGTAGAAACTTGTTTTGAACTGCTTCTCCCGATGAAAGGCCAAACTTGTCTGGTACTCAGGCGAGCGAAACAAGGCCCTCTTTCTTTCTCCTTTCCGACATACCAAATCCTTTGAAAAAGGGTCCAGTCTATAATGAAAGCATTCGTTTTGAAACAGAGCTAAATTACCCATTTATGCCGAATAAATTCTTCTGCCAACCTTTTTAACTGGTCTATTTCCAGTAGAAGGGATGTCTGGTTATTTTTTTGTTTTTACCATGTTTTACAGCAATTCCTATATTTAATGCAAACATTGCAGACCCAGGTCAGACGCTGACCTGGGTCTACAATGTTGCCAGTGTTCTGTTTATGGGACGGTAGGCATAATGAGTTAAAAACGCCTTAACAGAAGGTAAGATAATCAATTTTGACGGAGTTGCCAGTTGAGTGTGTACCTACTCCCTTTTCAGTGTATTTACTCGAGTCATATATCTTGCACTCTCCTGGGGTCAGGCTTGTAAAGAACAGCAATCAAACTGGTGTCTTTCAGAAAATTTTCTTGAATTACTGAATGTATGAAGGATCCCAAATTGCCGAATTTTACATATAAACCTCCCTATTGTCTACACCCATGGGCTTAGGTCTGCTCCGGGAGCACTTTATGAAAGGACATGGACTGATCCTGTGCTATTTTCCATGGACTGCTCAAACTTATATGGCCAAGTATAAGCTTCACGAAAAGCTTAGTCACACTTTTTGTGCTAAGCATGTGCTAAACGTAGACCAAGCGTTTGCCGGCCTCGGTGGCTCAGTTGGATGTGCCGTCCGACTGGAGACCAGCAGGTCGCGGGTTCAACCCCCGCCGAGGCCGGCAACATTCTTTCGTGGAGATTGATCATGAAATATTTTCTACGGTCATTCTCTCCTTCCGCTGATTCAAGAAGGGCAGTTGTCAGTTTCTGGCGAAAGAATGTGCACAATACTGGTTAACCGCTTAGAGGACTAAGCCTGCCCAGTAAACGTGTGGTTAGGTAAACTGAACGCGCTCGACATGACCCCATTGAGTTGACTGGGCCGTAAAACCTCAACACAAACAAAAAGACCAAGCGTTTTATGAAAAGTAATACTTGGTATACCGTAGTTCTATAGTCTTTCTGAACACTGTTTCCGACATCTTTAGAATGTCGTTTTTGTGTGGCGCTTTTCTAAAAAGAAATAAAGCAAATTTTTGTCTTGATCTTATGCAAAACATTTTGTCGCAGCTACATATGCACCAAAAGTTTTGTTCGGTTCAGTGATTTTAAAATTAAGATTTGTTTTTTTCATCGTAAATCGGCTGCAAATTATGTAAACATCGATAGGGCAGGTAGTTTGGATGCAGGTTTTAACAAGTTCCACTTGTTCAGTTTTCTAGAATTTTCATAAGATTGTCATGAAACATTCATAATAATAATAAGAAACAGCAAAGAAATGTAAAAGATATTTTCTTAGGTAAACATTCAAAAAAAGTCACTTCACTATAGAAATTGCATAGGTCAGACCCATTTTTGGCTGTAAAAGTAATTTTACAGTAAATGTTTGAAAACAAAGCGCAGAAACAGAAAAGACAAATGGTTCCTGATAAAATACGGTCAATCAGAACAAAACACTTTCATTTAAAATAAAACACCAAACGAAAATTGTTTCTCCGAAAGATGACTATAGTTTTTTCGGTGGTAGTGGTAACTTTGCTTTTGTAATATTGGTTTAAAGGAAGGCTGATTTCCAGATTACTGGTGTATATCTATTAACCTATTTATGCTGAGTCGACTCTTCTAAAACAATACTTTCAACGAGTCAGTTTCCAATAGAAGGGGTGACTAGTTAATTTTATTATTACCATGGTTTTAAAAGTCCTGTATTTAATACAAATAGTGTAGACCCTGATTAGACGCCCCATTCTGCGGCGTCTGATCTGGGCCTACACTATTTGCCAATGTCTCTTTTATGGACGCTAGGTATAAATGGGTTAACCCATTTGAGCCTAGCGTTCGATAAAACAGTGTAAACCCAGATCAGACGCTGCAGAACGCGGCGTCTGGTCAGGGTCTACACTGTTTGCATTAAATACAAGAATTTGTAGTAAAAAAAAACTAACCAAACACCCCTTATATTGAAAATTGACCTGTCCAAAGAGTGATGGTAGAAGAGTTCACTAGGCATAAATGGGTTAAAGTTTATAGCTCTGCAGACCGACACAGATACCTTTGCAAACAATGTAGATTTAGATTAGACAGCTCGTGACGAGCCGTCTCATCTAGGTCTATTTAATTTGCAATTCTGTTTTCGATTTTATTCTGATTCCCATTTGTAACAATGAACATGCCCCAATTCAATAAGGAAGTTTCCACGTTTAGAAACCGTCACGAAAACATACCTTTATAATTTTGACCCCCTTAAACCCCATTTTATGTAGTAAAACTGGGGTTTACAAGGGTATACATTATTTTTCTTATTTCTGCTCAAAAACATAGATTGTGGGTACTCGTTAGAACCGCCTCGCCGAGGCGGTTCTAACGAGTACCCACAATCTATGTTTTGAGCAGAAATATGAAAAATATCAGAATTTTTCATCTGAAAATTTTCATTTTTTGGTGGTAAAGATTTCAGTATATTTGAATAGGCGTGTTTTCGTAATGATCACCGATATTTTACTTTTAAGGGAAATTGATACGCGTCGAGGCGGTTCTAACGAGTACCCACAATCTATGTTTTGAGCAGAAATATGAAAAATATCAGAGTTCTTTATCTGAAAATTTTCAGTTTTTAGTGGTAAAATTTTCAGTATATTTGAATAGGCATGTTTTCGTAATGCAGGGGCGTACAAGGTTTACCCTTACAGCCCTGCATACCAAAACAGTGGATTTGCAAAATGTGTGGATCCAGATGAGACGGCTCATAATGAGCCGTCTCATCAGGATCTACACTGTTTGTCATTTTGTTATGATTTTTGACTACGACTCCTGTTTTGAACAATGTTTCTAACCAGATTCAAAGACGGAACAGTTCAATTGAGAAATTCGGGGATGAAAGGGTTAAACACAGGGTTAGATCCAAACAGAATACTATCGGAAACCAGAAGGCAAGAGAATTGCCCTCTTGGATTTTACAGTGGACGAGACATTTATTTATCAGATCATATACAAATAAACATATACAAAGATGTGAACAGCGAGATCCGGAAGAACTGTGCATAGACCCATTCTATTCATGGTCGACACTGTTTACCTGGAGGGCACGTGATCACAGTAGAATCAAACGTCGAAGTATGACGGTCATGGTCAGATCGTGTGGAGGCTGAGGCTGATATGGGTTATAGCTGATCACATGTGCACTTATATTACGCCCTTTTCTGCGTGATGCGTCCAAGATATTTCAGCTTGCGTATTGATTTTGTCACGTGACATATCAGACTAGGTTTTTCTGTAAATTGGACGCGTTCATTCGATATGAGTTGAAGACCAAGAAAATGTACCGTACTAGGAAATAAACTGCCTATATTGACGTTGAGTAGATTGCTCCTTCGATGCTGTCTGGACATAGTCTGTACTATTCAGGTAGTGCGTACATGCGTGCGAACATACTGCGTTCTACAACAATATATACTCAGTTTAATACTAGGAAATTTAGCTATTTTTTACGTTAAAAATATCTGGCATTTGTATGAAAGTGCAACCGATTTTTTTTTCTAATGGCATAGTATCCTTATAATTAGTTGTACATATCTTGATCCATATTAACCAAAGAACCTGTTAAGGAGGAATAAGGGATAATTTTAGTGGATAATTTTCTCCATTTCTCCATAAAGAAACATTTGCTGTGGGTACTCATTAGAAGCGCCTCGGCGCCGCATCGGCGCCGAGGCGCTTCTAATGAGTACACAAAGCATGTATATTTATGGAGAGGACCCGATGCGGTTCTTATGATCACCCTCAGCGTTTTATGGAGAAATAAGAAAAAAATCATCCCAGAACTGTCATCAAATACTCATCCGTAGCAGTTCCTCTGGTTCATAGCGTCACCCAGTGTTAACGCTTGCCGGATAGGAATGAATAAATCAACGAGTGGTTTGTCGGTGCTCTGGCTTTTCTTTGGAGACAATTTACATTAAATGTCACAGCCCCATCTTCTAGGGGAAACACACACACACACACACACACACACACACACACACACACACACACACACACACACACACACACACACACACACACACACACACACACACACAGAGCACACAAACACACACACACACATACACACACACACAAAAAAAAAACACTTCAAAATGTCGTCTGCTGATATTAAGTTTTCAAACTCATATTTCTCTGTGCACCTCTTAAGCCATATTCTGTATGAATTGAACGAAATAAAGTAATTATCAAAACTCCGAATTCATTCTCACATTTGAATAACAGCAATCAGTAGTCATAATTCAAGCCGAGGTGGAAACGTGTTATTTATTTATTTATTTATTTATTTATTTATTTATTATTATTATTATTATTATTATTATTATTATGTATATATATTTTTGTTCATGTTAAAACACTGCATCTATGTAACTAAAGGTAAATGGCTAAACCTGGTAGATTTACCGCCATTTTTTTTTTTTTTTTTTTTTTTTTTTTGCTGTTTTTTTCCTTTTCAATAAGGGAGACAACTTTTGTGACATTCTGTTTGCTATCTTGTACATCAAGTCCCTTCTGACAAGAGGTATACTCTAAACGGAAATAATTTGCTCCCGGCAAGCCAAAAGGAGCATATTCTATCCTTTTAGAGACTACCCCTTTGTAGAAGGGAGGCAAAGCAATTTTGCTGGGGTTGTCTCCTTTGTAAGTGTATCCAGTCCCTATAAAAGTTCCAGATATGCTCTTATTGACATTTGTTTTCTATTTCAGTCCAACGATAGAAGAGATTAGAAGCTGGGGAGAGTCATTTGACAAACTCATGAAAAGTAATGGTAATTTATGTTTTAATAATCATCACTTATTATCACTGCCTCCCACCGGACAAATGATGATGAATCAAGTTTAGATGAACACCGGCGTAATGTTGCTGACGTTGCTTCCGGTCCATTCAATGTCATATGTCTGCTGGGTCCATTGTTTCTAATTCATTAGCAATATACACTGTTCATAGTCAGACAATGTTAAGGTGGAGTATTTGATCACAGCCCTTGATTTTTTTTCGTCATACGACATGCATTGTGGGTACTCGTTAGAATCGCCTCGTTGAGGCGATTCTAACGAGTACCCACAATGTATGTTTTATTGAGAACTGGGTAAAATTATCCCAGAATTATCATCAATTATTAATAAGTCCTGTGAATATAAGTGGATAGACAAATGAAACATGCCTTATTTAAACATGGTCTGGGACATCATAAAAAATCGAGGAAATGATTACATTGAATCCAGTATCGTATGTTTTTGAAATGACAGTCTAATATGAAAATAGGCTTAGCCTAAATGCGAGCACAGCACAGATCCTAGCTGTAGTCTCTTCAAAAGTCCTTCACAGCATCATTAAAGAATAACTATCAGTATATGAAAAATATATGAAAATCAATAATAAATAATAAAAATAATTAGCAATATATGTTCGTGACAATTATTGACAATCGTTTCTTGTCACTTCGTGACGCTTATTAGTATCAAGTTCGCTCTAGTCCTGTCAACTTCCGGCGACAACTTCCAGGAAGAAAACGGGAAGAAAATCGGTCAGAGCGATTTCTGCTGAAAATATATATCGTTGTATGTTACTTTTTCCCTAATCATATTCTCTACCGTAGAGCTCACTTCGTTCGCAACGCGCCTCGCGCGTCTCGAGCTGTGATCGCTATTAACATTTCAGAACATATGTTTTTTTCTAGAAATGTATACAGATTTAGGATTGCTCTGTACGTTTATTACAGAACGATATACAGCTATATGCACCCTGTGCTTAAAATACAGGAATATTTCCCAAGAGATTTGGAAATCCGATAAACAAACAAGTGGATTAGCACGAGTTTGTTTATAAAATTTGCAAGTCTCAAGGGAAATATTTCCTATATTTTAAATTCAAGGTGTATGAACTTATATATCATAATAAAAATGATGTTTGTTTAGATTCTGATTTATACTCTTTTGCCAATAAGTTTGATACGAAAATCTGTCAGTATTATTGAAGCATTCAATCCAATGTCTCGATATCTGGATGACTTACACGATATTGGTAATGAATATTTTGCACAAATGCTTGATTCAATCCAAAACGACAACAGTTAAATAAAACTAATACTTCTGGCCCCGAAGGCCGTTTTTCGATTGACATTTATCAATATCTAATAGCATAATCTCTAAGAAAATTCATGACAGACGGGACGACTTTGATTTTGATTCCATTTTTGGATGGCGACGTCACTCGTCTTTTAATATCTCGGGACGACTGGAATTCGTGGTCGTGGCATTTTTTGGTACCGTCACTTATATGTGTATAAGTAAATGTAGGTTAAACATGTTTATCGGATGATGGGATGACGACTATCCATCTGAAATGAATCTCAGCTATAAATTGCAAGAGAAAGTCATCCGAGCGGACACAAGACGTTAATACAACGTCGCCTTAACATCGACGTTGAGCCGACGTTGTATAAACGTCATGTGCCCACTGGGATTAGGTCGTCTAACTTTACGGCTTGTGCCTCAGACTGACAAACAAACAACTGCCTTTAGCGCATATAGGAACAATGAAGGCCCATGTAAGTCACAACATCTTCATCCTCGGTAACCCAGGTGTGACTCTGCGATGAATGGAGTGTAACGTAATGGGTCACACCTGGAATACCGAAGATGCTACATCTTCAGTCTGCTCCGAACTTCCTCTTTTCCCCAAGTTTTCTACGATATTCATAAGTACCATGGATGCACTGACTCATCACGAGAACATGCCTATATAATGTTGACCCCTTTGAACCCCACTTTTATATAGTAAAACTGGGGTTTATAGGGGTATACATTATTTTCTTATTCCTGCTCAAAAACATAGATTGTGGGTACTCGTTAGAACCGCCTCGCTGAGGCGGTTCTAACGAGTACCCACAATCTATGTTTTGAGCAGAAATATGAAAAATATCAGAATTTTTTATCTGAAAATTTTCAGTTTTTGGTGTATATTTGAATAGGCGTGTTTTCGTAATGTGCTCTGGGCTTTCGCTTTTCATGTTCGCTTTTGCATGACCCTTTTGTGACTGAATATGTGACTGATTCGAACTTGGTTTTGAGTCCCTAGGAAATTCTTCCGACAGCTCAAGAAAACAATTTTTTGGGGGATTTTTTCTTATTTTATCATGAAACTTGTATTCATTAGACTCGCCTCATCGAGGCAATTTTAATGATTACACCCAGCATACTATTAGTTTATTAAAGATAAAAAAAAATCCTTAAAATCATCACCATTTGCTTCCAGACTTGTCGCTTTAATGACCCTCAATGCCTTGAACAACCCATATCTGGAACCAATTTTCCTGGTCCAAAAGATGTACGAGCCTTTGAAGTTCGACTGTGTATATTGATTCATCTTGACATACTGTTCCCTGAATTATCTTTGTTTATTTCAGCTGGTAGAAAAGTGTTCCGAGAATTTTTAAGATCGGAATACAGCGAAGAAAATATGTTGTTCTGGTTAGCATGTGAAGAACTCAAACAGGAACAAAACCCTGAGGGTGTAGAGGAGAAAGCTAGGCTTATATACGAAGATTATATATCTATATTATCACCTAAAGAAGTAAGTAATTATTAGGGAAAAAAAAATCTTAAAAGATATGAGCTACAATGTGACAAAACGTACTTACAGACATACGCGCTCAACGAAGACTCAGATCAGACTGCGCATCCGCGCAGTCTGATCTGAGTCTTCGTTGTCCGCATCCTTGGCTATCCAAATTCATTCTTAACTGAAATATTGTGACACTGTGTCAGTCACTTTTCAAGTTGGAATCCCCCAAACTATTCCGGAAAAGGCTCGAAGATCACAAAGGACTAAAAATAGAACACTACTTTAGTCAGCACCAGAGGGCGTAGGCAGTGATGCATATGTTAGTACTGCTCATGAGCGTTCTTAATAAATAGATTCTAAAATGAATGACCCTTGAGAGCAATGAACACACTTACATTATTTAAAACAGCTCAAATGTCAAGTTTTCTGGGTCATACTAGCTAGTTGCGGCCAATTAGGCCTCATGAGTGACTCTCAAATAATTTACTTAAAATCCTGAAATGGGCTCAATGATTACAAAGGACCAGAAAATATAAATAGAGGATCTTACATGAGTGGTCATTTAATATGACATTTATGAAATGAGTTTGGGAAATTTCGGTACTTTGCGATCCTTGGCGAGCAATATACCGAAATTACCCAACGGGTTTCATCAATTTCATATTAAATGACCACGAATGTAAGATTCTGTTTATCACATGGCTCTTCCGATGACAAAATATGCACATAATATATTAAAAGAAAACTTCTTTCTATAACTAAGCGGAACAACTCACTACCAAGGATTCAGTAGTACTACGCAACAAAAATAGTTCGCATATTATTTGATAAGTACCGAAAATGATTAGAAACAAGATAAATATGCCATTTATTACTGAATAAATCAATTTAAAACTAAATATTCCATTGAACAACGTCATTCAACGAGTGAGTACGTCATTGAGAATCAGTAGGGACCCCCCGCCCCGCCCCCCCCTCCCCCCCCCCCACACACACACACACACACACACAGCTATCGTATTTAAAGGTCATTGACCTCGATCAATACAGATTATACGGTGGTTGACACACTCAAGTAAATGACAGATTTTCAAGAATATAAAAAGTTTTAACTGTAGCTTGGATTTTGATTTGACACATTTATTGACTATCAGAGTCATGTTATCCGCCAATGCTTTTTTGGAGGAGGTGAAAAGTTTTCATTGACTGTTTGACAACATATATGTTGAAAGTGCCAAATATGTTGCCGGAAAAGATCGAATTTAAACCACCATGGATATTTCTGGTAACTGTATTATTCATACTGTGATTGTGTTGTGTCTTCCATTTCCATCGATCTGAACTTTATTGTTCATCTCAAAATTGGAGGCAGGATCTGTTTCAAAAGTGAAACTTGTACAATTGGCGAACGCGGACAATATCTTGGTTGCAATCAACAAGCGGAGTAATACGAATATTAATGAGGATAATTAGGCTAACCAATGGGGAAACCTTGCAGGTGTTATTTACACGTGTGGTCATATGATTTTTATGACATGGGTTATTTCACTGAATAACTTGACGGTCATGTGATAAACAGCACTCTAGTGAGGTCTGCTATTTTCATTATCTTTAACGGCTGTGTTCCTTGGTACCAACTGAAAATCAAGTTTCCGGTTCTTGTGCTTCTCCCTCTGTTTCATCATTGTGGAGCCTATCACTCGTCCATATAGGAGTCTCAGCCAGTCTTCTGGCCAAGTCTGTCATATTTGGTATACAGATCAAGGTGACTGGCAGTACATTTGCTATTGTTTATCTATGAAGGCCCGATACACATTGTAGATTTCTGTCATTTTGTACAAGGGAAATAACTTTTATAACTTTCCGTTTTGCCTTCCTCCACCCAAGCCCATTCTTAAAAGGGATGTACTCTAAAAGGAAAGAATTTACTCCGTAAAGGAGCAAATTCTTTTCTATTGGAGTTGATCCACTTTCAGTAGACTATTCGATCCACTCTTCTGAAAATATGCTCATCTTTGGGGCAAATTCTTTCCTCCTGAAGTAGACTCAGAAGTAGAAAGGCCCCATTTCAGAAAGGGATAAAATGAATTGAGATGAGAATTACCTTCAACGAAAGTATATCAGCTTCCCTTAAAGCCTTAAATGGTTATAGTTGGAATATTTAACAGTTCGTCCTCATAGCAAATCCAGTTTCTCGTATTGCTTCTGCTATTTCTTATTTGTACTACTACAGCAAGGGAGATAATCTGATATTGTGGAACTGTCGCTGTGGTAAACAGAGTTCTGCCGAAAAGAATGCAAAGATAAGTTGATCGATAAAAGAATTGAAGATGTTTTCAGATCCTCTACTGGAGAAGTTGTCCATTGTTTTAAGAATATTCCTCTTATTTTGAACAGTCTCCTATGAACTAACAAACAGCCAGAATAGTCTGAAGAATGTTTGAAATGAACATTGAAAAGGAAAATGCATTGTTAAAATGCTCTTAGACTCTAAAATCAAAATAAATTTGCTGTTGTAAAGAATCCTAAATGTACAGAATGATATGATTTATTCTTATTTCCTCAAAGAACATATTATGTATGGATATTTGTTAGATTGGCTCAGTAAGGCGATTCTAACAGATATCCGAAACGTATACTATTTGAAGTGTTAAATACACTGTGCTTGCTTATTTTTATTAAATACCCTCATCTCTTGAGCGAAGGTTTCATACCAGTTAAGACAGTAAAATTATCTTTATAACTAATTGTGTCGTTGTTTCGAATGTCGGGTGTGTCGTTGTGTCGAGTGTCGGTATATTTCATAAAACTGCTAAAAATGTTACAGTGTAACACTGATGAGTAATTTTAGGATTTTTTTTTTTTTGTACAAAAGTCCATTCATTGCAGGATTATGTATGTAAGTGTGTATGTGTGTATTTTTTTTTTTTTTTTTTTTTTTGTTGTTGTTGTTAGCTCACCTGAGCTCTGCTCAGGATGAGCTATTGTGATCACTTTTCGTCCGTCGTCCGTCCGTCCGTCCGTGCGTCTGTGCGTCCGTGCGGCCGTCCGTTAACATTTTCAAACGACTTCTCCTCTGAAACCGCTGAGCCAATTTTGCTCAAATTTCATATGAAGCCTCCTTAGGGTGGGGGAACGAAAAATTGCTAAAATGGTCGCGGTCCATTGACCAAGATGGTCGCCACGCCCATATATGGTAAAAACCTTTAAAAATCTTCTCCTTCAGAACCGAGAATGCCTTGGGGCTGAACCTTTGCAGGAATCATCGGGGACGGGAGGTCTACCAAAATTGCTAAAAGAATTATCGTACGTTGACGTTTGACCTTTTTACGACAAGGTCAAGTTTGCTTCCCTATGCATTTGTATGGGAAAAACCTTTAAAAATCTTCTTCTCCAAAACCGAGCATGCCTAATGGCTGAATCTTTGCATATATCTTCGGGAACAGGAGAGCTACCAAAATTGCTAAAATAATGGTCGTACATTGACATTTGACCTTTTTACTGTAAGGTCAATTTTGCTTCCTTATGTATTTATATGGGAAAAATGTTCAGAATTTCAAACAACTCCTCTGGAGCCTCTGGGCCAATTTTGCTCAAATTTCATATGGAGCCTCCTTAGGTAGGGGGAACAAAAGATTGCTAAAATGGTCACAGTTCGTTGACCAAGATGGGCGCCCTGCCCATGTATGGTAAAAACCTTTATAAATCTTCTTCTCTAGAACCGAGGATGCTTTGGGGCAGAATGTTTGCATAAATCATCGGGGACAGCGGGTCTACCAAAGTTGCTAAAATAATGGTCATACATTGACATTTGACCTTTTTACGGCAAGGTCAAGTTTGCTTCCTTATGCATTTGTATGGGAAAAAACATTTAAAAATCTTATTCTCCAAACCCGAGGATGGCTTGTGGCTGAATCTTTGCATATATCATCTGGAACGGGCGGTCTACCAAAGTTGCTAGAATAATTGTCATACATTGACATTTAACCTTTTTACGGTGAGGTCAAGTTTGCTTTTGTATGCATTTGTATGGGCCCCATACATGTGTATGGAAAAAAATGTTGATAATTTCAAATGGCTTTTCCTCTGAAGCCTCCGGGCCAGTGTTGCTCAAATTTCATGCGAAGCCTCCGTAGGCAGGAGAATGAAAGATTGCTAAAATGGGTATGGTCCATTGATCAAAATGGCTGCCATGCCCATATATGGTAAAAGCCTTTAAAAATCTTCTTCTCCATAACCAAATAAGCCCTGGGTCCTAATCTTTGCACAAAGTATGGGGGACAGGAGATTTATCAAAATTGCTAAAATGATGGTTCTATGTTGACATTTGACCTTTTTACCTCCAAGGTCAAATTTGCTTCCCTATTTGTGTGGGCCATATACATTTATATTGAAAGTACCGAAGTGACTTGTAGATCAACAGTAGTTAAAATTGTTCTGATTGGAAATCTAAGATGGCCATCATCTGGTTTATATTTATAATATTTCCCTGCCACTGTGCTGTTTACATGTATAAAATCATGATTCTTCAGAAACCACTTAGCCAATTTCCACCAAATTTCACATTGATCCTTCTGTTGAAATGTGATTGATAGTTTATTCAAATGATCATGCTCCATTGACTGTCAGGCCCATATATTCTTCTTCAAAACTAAGAACTGCTCAAATGATAATATTTTCATTAGTTGCGATGATAGGATTGGAAAAATGTTGCATAACATCTGCATGTCTGCAGTGGCTATGTCATTCAGGTGAACGAACCATGGCCCGTGGGCCTCTTGTTTTTTTGTTTTTTTGTTTGTTTTTTTTTTGGTTTTTTTTTTGTTTTTTTTTTTCTTTTTTTTTTTTGTTTTTATTTTTACATTTTTGTACTGGGATATTATCTACTCATTTATGCCTGCTGTTCCACGAGATGGACTGATACTATAGAACACAGCTTCTAGTCCACGTCTGTACTGTTTGTCACTTATCAAGAAGGACTAGATACACAACGGGTTATAAAAACAGGCAGGTTCCTATATGAGTACGAGAACACGTATGTTAATCCTTTTCAGATAAAAAAAAATCAGATATTTTTCATATTTCTGCTCAAAACATAGATTGTGGGTACTCGTTAGAACCGCCTCGGCGAGGCGGTTCTAACGAGTACCCACAATCTATGTTTCTGAGCAGAAATAAGAAAAATAATGTATACCTCTGCAAACCCCAGTTTTACTATATAAAAGTGGAGTTTAAGGGGGTTAAAATTATATAGGCATGTTTTTGTGATGAAACACTAAGCAACCTTGTAGCAGACGACATTCGAAAACTGATCTCTTTATTTTCAGAGAAAACGAGAATTGCCTTTCCATGTGAATCTTCCGCGTAGCAGACGATTCACATGCAATATCAAGCCTTATTTTCTCAAAAAGAAAACTAACCTTTTAAAGTGTCTTCTGCGGCAGTGATTAGCGCTTTAAGGGTTGATGAGTGACATTACGAAAACACACCTATTCAAATATATAGAAAATTTCTCCTCCAAAAATTTAAAATTTTCAGATAAAAAACTGTGATATTTTTCATATTTCTGCTCAGAACATAGATTGTGGGTACTCGTTAGAACCGCCTCGGCGAGGCGGTTCTAACGAGTACCCACAATCTATGTTTTGAGCAGGAATAAGAAAAATAACTTATACCCCTGCAAACCCCAGTTTTACTATATAAAAGTGGGGTTTAAGGGGGTCAAAATTATATAGGCATGTTTTCGTGATGAGATGTCCGAATATTTAGGACAAATACGTTATTTGAAATCCAGGACCCAGTAATTCAAAGCATCGTTAGCTTAACAAACTCGTAAATGGCAACCTCGTTAACTGTTGTAGCTAAGGTATTTTCAAATACATTGATATTATTGTTGCAATAATGTGAGTAGCAAAAGCTAATCATTTTTTCAGCAAAACATAACAATGTATTTACCATATTTCAATATAGAAATGTTAACGTCACGTTAGCTAACAACATCGTTAAGATTTGAAAAACTGGGCCCAGTAGGTTATATAGATTAACGCTTCTATTATTTTTTTTCCAGGTTAGTTTAGATTCACGAGTACGGGAAGTTATAAATAGAAATATGGTGGACCCAACGCCCCACACCTTCGACGAAGCACAATTACAAATATACACTTTAATGCATCGAGATTCCTATCCAAGATTTCTTAATTCACAAATTTATAAACGACTGGTGCAACAGACATCATGAAGTAGGTGTTTATTAGAAACTGACGCAATTTATTTATTGGAATTGATTGCCAGATATGAGTGTGGCCGTTTATAAGCGTGATTCAAAATGGTTAAATGGAGCGTGGGGTACCAGTACGGGTACTTTATTCTGCTGGTTCCCATTGTTATATAATTACCAGGGAAATGCACAAAGCATAGACGGTGAATCACGGGAGAAGACAAATCTCACCTGGATTTATACGAACAAGAAGAGAGGAGTAGTGTTTTGCCGGGGACAGACATGCAGGCGTCCAGAAACTTGGCAATACGTTATTTTATCCCAATTTGAGCTACGAATTTCATGATCATTCTTTACAGTGTATAGAAGGGCTATCACGTTGACTTCCATAGCCCCATATACAGGGAGTAATGACACGATAGTTTTTGTAACTTTAACACCAAAATATACGTTATGGGTACTCGGCGAGACGAATCTAATGAGTATTGAGAACGATGTTTTGGTACAAATGTGTGTAATTGTTTAATCCTTAAACTGCCAATCGTCTGCTTTGTCACCTGCTTGTGATTTTTAAAAGTCATTTTTGCAAACAGTGTGGACTCAGATCAGACTGCTCCTCTAGGAGCAGTCTGATCAGGTTCTACACTATTTGCCTGTATGCAGAAATAGGTTTGAAAAGTTTGCAAGAATATTCAGCAGACGACATAACGAGACGACATTTTCAGATGCAGGTTTTCTTGGCATTTTAAGGGTTAAGTGTCACCAATATAGTACGTTATATGGAGCTATGGAACGCAGGGAAACGCCCCGTCCCTTCTTGAATTTCCCAGAGCTTGAGCTATCAAGACGTTTGTTAACCGACCCTCAACAAGAAGACAACTGACACAAACTGACTTGGCTTACACGCATTCTGTCCTTTGTGAAGGATTTCCAGTGTCGGATAGTTTTATCAGAGACGTCTTTCACTCAGTGTTGCTTTCAATGCAATATAAACATTTATGGTCACATTTAACGCTTAGCATTCCGGGTAAAAATTCAGCAAACGACATTTTGAAGTATTCTTCTAATGTTTTTCCTGAAAATGGGATTTGACATTTCTTGCAAATTGTCTCCAATTTGCATGAAGTGTCAGACCCTATTCTTTGGGAAAGATAAGACAAAATATTTCAAAGTCTCGTCTGCTGATTTTTTTCCCAGCATGCTAAGCGTTAACAAAGACAGGAACACTTGTTTTTTAAATGAGTAGACAAGAAAATAATTCTACTTCAAATAGATGACTTTCAGTTCTCCAAACCACTACGAAAACATGCCTATATAATTTTGACCCCCCTTAAACCCCACTTTTATGTAGTAAAACTGGGGTTTACAGGGGTATACATTATTTTTCTTATTTACACTCAAAAACATAGATTGTGGGTACTCGTTAGAACCGCCGAGGCGAGTACCCACAATCTATGTTTTGAGCGTAAATAAGAAAAAATATCAGCATTTTTCATCTGAAAATTTTCATTTTTAGGTGGTAAAATTTTCAGTATATTTGAATAGGCATGTTTTAGTAATGCAAATACAATCCCAATTTAATTCTCCACTAAAATACACTTTGAATTCTGATTTCTCTGTAGAAATTTGTTGATATTCATTTGAATTGTCTCGCTGTGGTGATTCTAATAAGTGTTTACAACATATGTTTTTGTGGAGAAAAAGTAAAATATTTGATAAGATACACATCTTAACGTATATACACTAAGTATTTTCAGACAGCATGAGCAAAAATAGACTTGTTTTAACTTTAGGAAAAGTACGTCAATAATTTATCGTGTCCGAATACTGAGTCTCTTACGGTAATTGAAAAAAAAATATATAAGATGGATTCAAAGCATCTCACAGGAAGAAATATATCGTGTCTACTGTAAGTATTTAGACAAATCATCTAGAACTTAGTCTTCATTACACTCTAAGGAGGATAATCCACTACCTGTTGCCTCTCACGAGGATTAACGAGAATGCAGTTATTTCCCTTAGACTACTCTCGACCACAGTCGGACAGAGAGTAGATCTGTGCAAACAGTGGAGACACTGATCAGACGCCGCACAATGCGGCATCTGATCAAGGTCTACACTGTTTACCAATCAATCACCAGATTTTAGATACAACCCAGCTAGCATTCTACGTAAATCTACATCGGGCCGTCATCGGCCCGTCAGCTACCCTGACGGGCCGATGACGGCCCGATATAGATTTACGTAGAATGCTGACTGGGAACGCCAGGTAGCCAAAAGGACTTCCAGATTTGGAAGTATGGTTAGGAATTTTACAAGAGCCTGAAAAATAGGGGAAATGTAGTAAATGTAGGGTCTGTTTTTATCTGCTCCTCCAAGACAATTAATCTTTGTCATCTTTTATTTAAATTTTAGCAGAACAATTCAAAATATTTTGTTTTCATTCATTCCGTTTTTACTGTTTTGTTGTTTTATTCTGAAAGTACGATTTTGAAGATGGTTTTCTTTCATACTTTTAAAGAATGATACCTGCTTTTATTTAAAATCGCATGCTAAAGCTAAATTTTCAACTTCAGAACCTGTTTAATGTGATTACACTATGTTTAGTTCCACTCCCGTGTAGTGGGCGATTTAAAAAAGAAAGGTTTAAGACAATTTTTAGAACATATCATAATTAGCAGTATTTTAATGCTACATTTTGTTTTACATTATACTTTCTAAACTTGTATGATAAGATTTTGTCTTTCAGCTGATAAGTTAAAAGTCTTACAAATTCACGTGCAACGGCCCAATATGACTGGGACATTATTCACTGCGGTGTTTAACCTCAATCAAAAAACAGCAAAACATGTTGTTTTTTTTATTACTGTAAAGTCAATGTAACCAAGTATCATTATTTTGCAAAATCATGCAATTTACCACATGCAGTTTCCTATGCATTTTGACCTTTTGGGCTCTGCAATGACCTGATTAACCAACTATGTGTCAAGAAAAGTTGTAGCAGACGACAATTTTTGTGTTATTGTTTTACAGATAATAAGACCGGACATTTCACATTACGAAAACATGCCTATTCAAATATATTGAGAATTTTACCACCAAAAAATGAAAACCTGCAGATAAAAAAATTCTGGTAGTTTTCATATTTCTGCTAAAACATAGATTGTGGGTACTCGTTAGAACCGGTTCTAACAAGCACCAACAATCTTTGTTTTAGCTGAAATAAGAAAATTAATGTATACCCCAGTTTTACCTTATAAAGGTGGGGTTTAAGGGAATCAAAATTATATAGGTATGTTTTCGTGGTGACATATTTCAATTTGTCCCCTGTTGTAGTTTTGATTCACTTTTATTGTTTTCATTTGGTCAGCTGATGGTCGGAATTTCAACATGCAATGAATTGAAGCATTAAATATGACGACAAAATAGGTGTAAAAGTCATTTCTTTTACCTCAATTGCTTCTTATCTAGAGTTACTAAAACGACACTGTTTTGGTTGAGGTTTGAAAATATCAAACTAATTGATTACGCTATTGGTCGATTTATTTTTCTCTGAACTTAGATAATTCTCAAGCGAAGTATTGGCACAAAAGTTCCAAACTGGAACAAGCGAAGTATTGGTACAAAAGTTCCAAACTGGAAGTCTTGTTCCTCAGAAAAAGTAAAGATAAAAGTGCACTGTATATGTTTTTGTCCATAACTCAAGATAAGTGGGATACCTAAACAAACTCGTTTTTTTCTTATTACTCCATGAAAACATTGTTAATGGTACCTATTAGAAGCACCTCACATTTCCCCATGAAAACACATTAACACGCCTATTCAAATATACAGAAAGTTTCACCTCCAGAAACTGAAAATTTTCAGATAAATAAACTCTGACATTTTTCACATTTCTGCTGAAAACATAGATTGTCAGTACTCGTTAGAAGAGCCTCTGCGAGGCGGTTCTAACGAGTACCCACAATCTATGTCGAGCAAAAAATAAAAAAAATGATGTATACCTTTGTAAACACCAATTTTGACTATATAAAAGTGGGAGTTAAGAGGTCAAAATTATATAGGCTTGCTTTCGTGATGATATGTTGTTGTTTTCATTAGAGGCGTCTCTGTGAGACGCTTCTAATGAGTACTCACAACATATGTTTTCATGAGAAATAAGAAAAGTAGCAATACGTTTGACTGAAAACAAGCACTATATTTAGAGCTATGTTGCAAGGTATATTATATGAGATCCTTGAAAGAGAAATAGACTGGTTCCCGGTGGGAGCAAATTCTTTCCTGTTAGAGTAGACCGGGGAGCAGACTGTTTCGATTTTGAATAGACCCTTTTTCTAGAAGGATATTGTTGTTCAGGAAAGCAAACGGAAAGTCACAAAAATTGTCTGACTTGTCAAAAATGGCGGAAAATCTAACACGTATATTCATCCACGTTAACCCTTGTCATGCTGTATAAATTAAGATGCCACGCCCACTTTTAATTGCCAGCCAGTCAGATTACTCGATCCAGATTGTTGATATAAATTCACATACTAAATGGCAAACAGTGCAGATCCAGATCAGTTGGCTTCTTCAGAAGCCAACAGATCTGGATCTCCACTCTTTGCAAAGGGTGGCATATCCGGGTTCTGCAGAACAAGGGTGAAAGATTGGTTCCTATTTAACAGATTGCACAATCGTTTGCTGGTTCCCGATATTAACTTTCAGTGCTTAGTATGCTGGTTAAAGCTTTTAGCAGACGTTGTGAAAGCATAATCTCATTTTCCAGAAAATAGAATTAGACATTTCATGCAAATTAAAATATGCTTGAAATGTCAAACCTATTTATAGGAAAAAAAAAAACAACAACAATAACATCAAATTGTTGTCTGCTGAATTGGACCCAAAAAGCTCTAAAGGTCACACATGCTTAAGTACAGTCTAACATTCCGTTGTTCCCTGTCTTATATACTTTTTGTCTCTGCATACTGACGATAAACTGAGACAATAGGTGAGATGTTCTTCTGAAAAAAATATGCATCTGGTCAGACTAGACTTCACTGGACTCACACTTCCGAACATCATGAAAATATATATAATTTTGACACCCTTAAAGCCCTTTTTTATAAGTAAAACTGGGGTTTACAGGGGTAAACATTAATTTTCTTATTTCTGCTCAAAAACATAGATTGTGGGTACTCGTTAGAACCGCCTCGCCGAGGCGGTTCTAACAAGTACCCACAGTCTATGTTTTGAACAGAAATATGAAAACTACCAGAATTTTTCATCTGAAAGCTTTCATTTCTTGTTGGTAAAATTCTCAGTATATTTGAATAGGCGTGTTTTCGTAATGAGGTACAAATTCTCGCAGTGAGATTCAGTTGCTTTCTGGTGAACATTACGAGAAACGCCTATTTGAGGCAGTGCACGATAAAACCTACAATAAGACCTTGGTGACCAGTAAAGACTTAGATCAGCCTGTACATCCATTCAGCATGGCAAGGGTCTCGTTTATCCCTCTTTTGATAGCCCGAAGGCACATGCGATCAGCGAAGACTCTGATCAGACTGCGCGAATGCGCAGGCTGATCTGAGTCTTCGTTGGTCGCACAAGTCCTGTAGGTTTTGCCGTGCGCTGACCCAATTTGTTTAGCACAAACTGCAGTTAAGATCGAGATAATGATTATCAGTTTCACCCTAAATGTTCGGACAGGAATAGCTGAGTGAGCAGTGTATACCCACACTGGATTGTTCCAGAGGGCCGTCTGATCATAGTCTGAACTGCTTGTCATTTAGCGAGTACTTGTACAGTTGTAGACAATACCACCTTCACATTGTAACCCTTATAGCATCAATCACAACCGCTGCAGATGCCATTTTAGAGAAAACAAGGCTTGTCATTTCATGTGAATCATCTGCTATGCTATATGTCATTTTATATGAATCGTTTGTAGACGATTCGCATGAATGTCTTACTTTATTTTCTCGCAAAATAAAACATAAAAATATTTAAGAAGCCGTCTGCTACAGTTTTGCATTTAAGTGAAGTGTGGCGAAAATTTACTATCATAGCTCTTGGTAAGATGCGTTTTTCAGTTAAAAAGTATTGATATTTTTCTTATATCTACACGAAAACATACGTTGTGGGTACTCATTAGAAGCGCATCGGCGATGCGCTTCTAATGAGTACCCACAACATATGTTTTCATGGAGAAATAAGATTTTTTTTTACCTGATACCCACTTATCTATGCCTATGTACTATGTCTTACTATTTAGGGCAGTTACCCTGTATGTGATGTACAATGTGAGAAAAAGGGCCTTATGCCCAATTCGACAACGAAATTTTAGATCAGACCAGGACCAGTCTGATCAGGGCCTGCATTGTCCACTTACAGAATCAGTCCATACTGCCTAGTGGGCACATGACATTTATTCAACGTCGCATTAACGTCGATGCAACGTCCATGACGTTGCATCAATGTTAATGCGACGCTGTATAAACGTCATGTGTTTGCTGGGAGCAGACTATACTGACGAACAGAGGAGGTAATAACCTGACTGTTAGGATGTGCAGACTGAGCTGTTCGTTGTTCGCTTATGACACTAAGGTCCCTTTGCTTGCGGCGTGCATCGATTGTAGCCTTGTTATTTCTTATGCGTAGAGACAAACATCAGTTGAAGTCGCAACATGAGAAAACATCCTTTCTGACGTGCGGCCAAACGGAGACTCCAATCAGTCTGCGCATTCGTGTTGTCTGTTCAGAGTCTTCATCGTCCGCATGAAGAAACTTTGTATACTTGGCTATCAAAAATGTGCCCAGGGAAGGTTCTAATCAGACAGTGTAAATGCGCAGGCTGATCTGAATCTTCGCTGGGCGCACTTGTCCGAGGGTACGTTTTCTGACGTCGCGACCCACTTGTTGTCCACTGTTGTTTACCATTGGTTACAGGCTGACCATCCAATCAGATTCCAGATTACATTGATTTTCCCCGTAAGTGAGAATTTCAATCTTGTTGCAACAATTAGGCTTTTTTACTTATTCAGAATTTGACCAACTACAGACATTTTTGCATTGTTGTCCGTATTCCATAACACTATTTGCTGCTTTATCAAAATACAATCAGTGAAGACCGTGATCAGATGTCACAGAGCGCGGTATCTAACCAGGGTCTACACTATTTGCTATTCGTCCAGTGACTTTGATACAAATCATCAGGTTAAAAATGACCTTGTTCTAGTTTTAGGACAACTATGGTCAGGTGTTCCGCCATATTTTCAATAAAAGTTTTGAGATTTACCTAAAACTAAATATTTAAAGATGTTGACTTAAGTTTGGTCATCCTGTAATTATTAGAGAATTATAAGTTACGGACCATTTTACAGATATTCAAGGTATACGCTTTACGGAGTATGACGTCAAACGGGGAATACCATTGTTTGAATGACGTCACAGGGATTTCCCGGTGACGTCTTGCTCTAGCGACTGTGTATCAAGTTTATTGCAACAATGTTTACCTGAGGGACCAATGTTTTCACGTTCTAAATGAACAAACTATAACCCCTGTTGACTGCATGGATGGAATTAGGAGTTGAACCTGTCGTTTGCTGGAGACAACATTATCATGGGATAAATGGGTGATTTTATGAGTCATGCCAAGTGGACAAGTATGCCAATATGCATATTCAGACCCCGAGGTTATACGTAAAACATTTTTCATGCTCAACTCAGCTGAGCATGAAATTGGTTTTGTTTATAAATCTTAAGATACTGACAAAATTTTGAAACTTCTTTCATGCTCAACTCAGCTGAGCAAGCTCAGCTGAGTTGAGCATGAAAAAAGTTTTAAATTTTTGGTATTTTTATTTTTATGACCAAGTGAAATGTTATGCTCAGTTGAGTTGAGCATGAAAAAAGTTTTATAACCTCGAGGTCAGATCTTTCTGCGAGTCTGCAAAGTCTCATCAGGGCCTGCCGGCACTGTCCGCTGATAAACATTCTACAATATCCATCATATTAATGGGAATTAATGCACTTTCAAAGGCGACATCTCTTCCAAACGTGTTTTGCTTCATCTTGAAAAGAGATCTACTCTAAAAGGAAAGAATTCGCTTCCTTTTAGAGTAGATCCGTTTCAGAATTGACAAGATCTTATCTGCAAATTCTGATAATATCCATATTATTAGTGATATTATCAGATTTTGCAGTTTTTAAATCGTGTTCCATGTTGGAGGTGTGTGTGTCGGGAGTGGGGGCGGTTGCCAAACCACCACCAGAATTAACATACCGCATTTCCACAATTCGTTTAAGTTCCTGTCACTACCAACCTCATTTCTGCCTATCATACCGGGGAGACTCTGATCTGAATACATGAGTGCGCAGGCTGAGCGGAGACTTATTTCACTTGGTACGGCCTAAATATCGTCCAGGGTTCGTATTTTAAATGTCGTCTTCAGCAAACATATAAATATGTTGCTCACTTTTGCAGAAATATTTGTTGAGGCACAATGAGAATAGCTTTGTTAATCAAGTTTGTGTTACTATATGCCAAGTTGGTCACATGATGAAGTTGTTAGAAAGAAAAGATACACGGCCAAGGGAAAAAACTCCGACATGGGAATGTTTGCCTCCCTTTTATTGAACACTACTCTTAAAGACAAGAATTTGGCATGTTCTTTCCTCTGAGAGTAGCACCGATTTTAAAGGTATCAAAATATAGGGAAGCAAATTCCTGTCTACATAGTTGTCTCCCTTTGCAGAAAAGGCGGTAACGTCATTTATGTGTAACTTCTGGCCTTGAAATACTTGTAAACTCTATAAAGATACGTCACCGTATTTAACCTTAATTTGAAAAAAAAAAAAAATCTGACAACAGTAAAGCAGTGATTATTATGCCTATAGTGGTAATAATAACCTGTTTCGGTGACCGGAGGTTTCTGGTTCCCAGCTGTATTGCGTCAAATAAAAAACTGAAACTATAAGTCAGAGGTCACCGGACAAGGATATTTTTTAAACCAGTAGCTACAGAAATGTGGGTATCCACATAGTGCTTTTCTTATTTTTTAACGAAAACATGTTGTAGGTACTCATTAGAAGCACCTCGCCGAGGCGCTTCTAATGAGTACCCACAACATTTTTTTTTTTTTTTTTTTTTTTTTTTTTTGTTTTGTTTTGTTTTCGAGAAATAAGCAAATTATCAATCCGGTTGAAGAAAAACGTGTTTTCTGGACCAATGGATTGTGATCTGCATTGGCCTCATTTCCCACAGTACATTTTGCACATCTCCAGGTCGTCATTTGGACATGTTCAGAATTTAGGAAATATGTGGTAAGGAAATGCGGTATCCAAATATTTAGGATTATTGTGGTTATTGTTGATGTGAGGATTTTCTTCATTTTCCTCACTATAAAATGTGGGAAATTTACCAAATGAATCCCCTAAGAAAAGTCTTTGCAACGTTTTTTAAAGTTGTACTGGAATGAACGTCTTCACAGATATATGCAGCACGGAGATAAAAGTCTGGATTTATTTTTATTTATACTTTCACCCTACCTACTAGAACAAAGACCGTACATTTTTGTATTTCCATTCCCTTGGTTTTGGAAACTTTCTGTTTAAAGAAATTTACCTAAAAAATAAACTGAAGTAATTTTTTAACATTGATTCAAATTGCATTTTCTGAAGTTGTTTTATAGGAATTTTATATACTAAGATTTCGGAATGTAATTTTCAACAATTTATTTATCCTTGGTAAGCATTTTTTCGAACATACTGGTCTGTATGTTGCAGTTTTAATATTTTAGAAATGTTTTTAAAAATTAACTATATCAGTTTTCATCATTTAAAAAATGTAGCTTAGAATTTAAAGTGGTGGGAATGGCGAAAATTCCAACCGTTTCCTGTCCCCTTAAGATGAATGGATTCACCTTAAAGGGGGATCACTCTGGTTTTAAAGTATTTTTGTCCTTTCTGAAAAATGGAGTAAAGTTTAAAGGAAAGAATCGGGCTTCTTTAATCGCGGGGCTGTCTTCCTTGCAAAAGGAGGGAAAAGTTCGTCATCTTAGAGGTGTATCCATTCTTCATGAAAAATAGAAAAAACAAGAATCCTTCACCATGCTGTACCAATTCTAAGTTTAGAGACATTACGAATGATCTATTTATGTGAATTTTAATCTTTAAGGCACCATTCAAAAGTGTAGCAGACGATATCCTCACTTTGTTCTTTTTTTTCCAGAGAAAATAAGTTTTGTTATTTTATGCCATTCATCTGGTTGACAAAAAATGTCATTTTATTTGAGGCCTTCAGTTCACATGAAATGCCAAGCCTTTCCTCTGAAAAAGTCTTGGCAGGTCATGTGATGATTTACATGAAACTCCAAGCCTTATTTTAGATAGTTGGTTCACTTAAAATGTAAAACCTTATTTTCTCTGAAAAATATAAAGTATGAGAATGTCGTCTGCCGCTATACTAATTGATCCTCTAAAGGTTAAAGAATGTCTTTCTAATTGCGTAAGCCAGTCAAGGAATTATTATTGAGGCCAGTTGAGAAAACATTACCCATATATTGGGATGGGGAAAACTGAGACGATTTTGCGCATCAGCAATTCACAGAAAATAATGTACTTAATTAGCCCTGAATATTCGGACACCTTCGCATCTCACCGAACTCTTTCTTATCCTTCACCACTTTCTGGGCAATTTCAGCAGACGACAAATAGATATTTTTACAGAAAACAGACTTTTTCATTACATGCAAATTGTCTCCTATGAAGGCAATTTGAATGAAATGTCAAGGTCTGTTTTCAGTTCTGGGAAAAAATGAGAAAAATGTTTCAAAATGTCGTCTGCTGAAATTTTTAACCCATATATGCCTGAATATGTTTTAATGAACTCTTCCATCATGAACTTCGGACGAGTCCAATATATATACAAAGGGGTGGTATATAAAAATTTCCATAGTTGTTTTTCATTATTGAAACTTGTTAATGTTATGTCAAACAGTTTAGAACCTGGTCAGATGCCGCAGAATGGGTCTACACTGTTTACAAATGTTCCTACACATCTTGTAATGTGACACTAGGCATAAATGGGTTAATTCATTTTGCTACCAGTGTTAAATGTTTCTAAAACCTGCTGGATGTGTATGGCAACAATATGGACCTTTTTCAGACATTCTGCATACAAAATACAAAATTTTTCTCAGGCCCTTTAGTGTTGATACTTAGGAAAATACGGTATAAGTTGAATAGCAAATGCTTATAATTCTAATCAACCATTATTTAGTGCAATTTCATTGGCCGACAACACATTGATAATACGGGATTTATGCTCCGATAAATCCAATGCGCAGAAATCCCCGAACTATTTTTCTGAGCGCAAACTTCTAAAATGGGCTATTTTGTCCATGTCTACAACGTAAATATGGCCTACTTGGAATTATATGAAGTTATTTTTTGTGGATTTTATCGGTGTGTAAAAACAGACGAATCACTCACAAACTGAATAAAGCCCTCTTCGGGCTTTATTCAGTCTGTGTGTGCCGCCTTCGGGCTTTATTTGTGTGTGCCCTCTTCGGGCTTTATTCAGTCTGTGTGTGCCTTCTTCGGGCTATTCAGTCTGTGTGTGCCCTCTTCGGGCTTTATTCAGTCTGTGTCGGCGTGTCGGCGTTCACACATCGATAAAATCCACAAAAATGAAATAATAAAACTAGACGTATGCGCAGAAAAGATCGGGTATTCGCCACAAACATATGGAAAAGTATGATTTTTCCCACACTTTGTCTCAATTACAGATTACCATATTTAACCTAAATATTTGGACAGACATGCCTGAGCAAACATTGTAGACCCAGATCAGATGCCACAGAACGCGGCGTCTTATCAGGATATACACTGATTGCCACTCATTCAGCAATTTCAGATACATCAGCAGGAAGTGAAATAAACTTGTTCTAATTTTAGAACAAATGTGGTAAGGTTTTTTATGTGTCCCTGTATTTAGGGTTGATACGGTGTTGTTCAATGTTCTGATATTTGACTACGAATTTGAATTTTTTATATTTTGTCTAGTCAGAATGATTTTTACATTGTGTTCACCGCGGACTTGTCTTTTATCTGTTGTTGATGTATGTTTGGCAAGGACACGGGAGCAAGAATTGTGTTTAAAAGTTACCATGTTGGAAACGAACATTCGCAGACGACATCTTTTTGCAATATTTGTTAGAATTGCCTGTGAAAACAGGATTCGGCATTTAGTTCTAAAGTAATCTCTCTAATGAGACTACAGTGAATAAAATGCCGAGCCATTTTAAGACAAGGATAAGAATGTATTTGTACTCTGTTAGTTTTCTCCTATAGCACGATAAATGTTTAACCTCTACCAAACTCTGGGCTTATTCAGCAGACGACAAATTGATGTCATTTTCTTATTTTTCCAGAAAACAGGATTGGACATTTTATGCAAATCGTCTCCGTTGGAGACGATTTGCATGTAATGTCAAACCTGTTTTCTGGGAAAAATAGGAAAACATATTTCAAAATGTCGTCTGTTGATTTTTTTACCCAGAGTGCTATGCGTTAAATATTTAAAACTTCAAAAAGCGACTTTGTCATGTTCACATTCATATCACTAAAGTGTAGATAAGGCTCACTTATATCAATGGTTCATATGGACAGTTGTACGGCCCGGCACAGAACAGATACAAGGAAGACAGATCGTCTGTGCGACTGTCTGGTAATTCACTGTTCAGAGTATTTATCAGAGTATTTATCTAAACCATTATCACTCTATGGGCGAATTCAGCAGACGACTCATTGATTTTTTTCTTATTTTTCTCAGATAATAGGCTTTGACATTTTATGCAAGGCAATTTGCATGAAAAACAATTTGCATGAAATATCAAATCCTCTTTTCTGAGGAAAAATAAGAGAAAAATAAGAGAAAATATTTGAAAATGTCTTCTGCTGAAAATTTTATCCAGCATGCTCAGTGTTAAGACCGACATGGTGCACTTGTATGTTCATACATGTATGTATATTATGTGGGAAAACAGTGAAGATAATGACTGGACTGAGCTTGCACAGGGAGATCTAAATGTTCCCAACCCTGGTCCTGCTGAAACCGAATATACCCTGCATTTGGAAACAGTGTAGATCCAGAGTTGGCTTCTGATCTGGAGCTGCACTGTTTGGCATTTAGTATGGTAATTTGTATCAACAACCTGGGTCATGTAATTTGATTGGCTTAAAATTAGACGTAGGCGGAGCATCTTAATTTTTTCAGCATGACAAGGGTTAATATATGCGATCCTGTATCTTCTCTGTGTCTTAACCAGATTACCCCTGTTACCATCACGAAAACATACCTATATAATTTTGACCCCCTGAAACCCCACTTTTATATAGTAAAACTGGAGTTTACAGGGGTATACATTATTTTTCTTATTTCTGCTCAAAACATAGATTGTGGGTACTCGTTAGAACCGCCTCGATGAGGCGGTTCTAATGAGTACCCACAATCTATGTTTTGTGCAGAAATATGAAAAATATCTGAATTTTTTATCTGAAAATTTTCAGTTTTTGGAGATAAAATATTCTATATATTTGAATAGGCATGTTTTCGAAATGTGTGTCTTAACCAGATTACCCCTGTTACGCAGATTCGAGATCAGTCTGCGC
Source organism: Anodontia alba (assembly GCA_964016985.1). NCBI lineage: Eukaryota > Metazoa > Mollusca > Bivalvia > Lucinida > Lucinidae > Anodontia > Anodontia alba. The sequence continues at coordinate 124,675,091 of OZ024825.1, forward strand.
TTCTATACATTCTGTCCGGTGTCGTATATCCTCTGTAACATAATCATTAACCCATTTATGCCGAGTGGACTTATCTACCTTAAGTCTTTGGACAGATCCATTTCCTATATAATAGGTGTCTGGTTAGATTTTTATTATTGCATTTTGTAGTAATTTTTTAACTTAATGCAAATAGTGTAGACCCTGATCAGACGCTGCGTTTTGCGGCGTCTGATCTGGGTCTACACTGTTTGCCAATGTCTTTTTTATGGGACGCTAGGCTTAAATGGGTTAACGCTTTGCATGCTGGGTAAAATTTCAGCAGACATTTTGAAATAATTTTGCCTGAAAATAGGATTTGATATTTATGCAAATTGGCCCATAATATCCTAAGGCTACAATCTGCATAAAATGTCGACTCCTATTCTCTGTGAAAAATAAGAATAATGTCATCAGTTTGTTGTCTGGTGGATTTGCACATAGCGTTCTAAGTATTAACTCTTCTCTTGCTGAACAGGACATGCCCTGTCTTAGCAAACAGTGTAGATCCAGATCAGTTGGCTTCTGAAGAAGCCACCTGATCTGGATCTGCACTGTTTGTCATTAAATATGTGAATTTTTATCAAAAACTCAGATCAAGTAATCTGATTGGCTGCAAATTAGAAGTGGGCGTGGCATCTTAAATTATTCAGCATGACAAGGGTTAAACCTCTCTAAAGCAAGACTGGCTCCCGTCTACCTGAAATTGTAACCAACATAATTTTTTATATGACTGCCAGCAAAGGTCTTCTCTGATTGGCTGAATCTGGGTGTAACAGATTTTTTACAAACCTCGATGTTTGCTTGACTTAGCTGCTGCTTGTAAAACATAGCCTGACTCATTACGAAAACACGCCTATTCAAATATATAGAAAATTTCACCTCCAAAAACTGAAAATTTTCAGATATAAAACTCTGATATTTTTCATATTTCTGCTCAAAACATAGATTGTGGGTACTCGATAGAACCGCCTCGCCGAGGCGGTTCTAATGAGTACCCACAATCTATGTTTTTGAGCAGAAATAAGAATAATAATGTATACCCCTCTAAACCCCAGTTTTACTATATAAAAGTGGGGTTTAAGGGGGTCAAAATTATATAGGCATGTTTTCGTGATGTTGGGTCAAGGACTGGTCAACATCACTTTTGTCACGGCTGCCAGACATCTTAAATAGTCATATAACAAAACAATATATGAATTCTGTTGAGGTAAACTTCAGGATTTGTTTACCCTCACGAACATCACTTTCAAGGATTGACAAATCCTGATGTTAACCTAAATAGACTGCATCAATTGTATAATGGTCTCTTTTTCACAAAACTTTGTCTCTCTCAGTTATGAGAATCTGCTATGTAAGGGAGATAATACGTACAGATAATCTGTAAAGGGGGGAGTAGTTAGTTACCTTCTGTTTAAAAAAAATAAAATAAAAACACTCAGGTCATAGACGGGGACCAGGTTACCAATGTACACAAATTGTCTATGTCCATGGGCATAGACAACCTTAGAGTTTGCCAATGCTGTGGAAGCACTTTATAAAAGGGCATGGGCTGGTCCATTGCTATTTTCCCTGGAGTGCTCAACGTTTTACAACCAAGTATTAGCTTACGAAAAGCTTGGTCTACGATTAGCGCAGACCAAGCTTTTTGTGAAAGCTAATTCTTATATAGCATATATATAGTGAACACGTGACATTCTGGACAATTCGGGTCTTTCTTCCCTGGATGTGTAACTATCCCGGGTACTTACTATTCACATATACGACGCAACAGGGGAAAACGGCCTTTATCGCCAATGCGGACATTCGCACTCTTAATATCAGGGCCTACGTATCTCGTTTAGGGAATAAATAGATACTTTAGAATATATCGACGAATTGAGAAGGCCATAATCCGGCTGCGCCGACGTTCTTGGTTGTTCGCAAAGGGGCATAATGGCCTTTTTCTCTAGGAATGCATCATACTGTAAAGTGTTATTGTTTCAAAGTCTCCCATTCGTTATTAACTGCTTCACTTAATTGCCTGTACAGATTTCTTTTTCACTATTTCTGAATGGTTTAACCCTTAAAATGTTTATCACATCTGCAGCAGACGACAGTTTAATTTTTTTTATTTTGTCCTTTATCAGAGAAATTAAGGCTTGACTTTTCATATGGATCGTCTGACTGAAAAGTCAATCCTTATTTTCGCTGAAAAAAAAATAAAAACAAAATATCGTCTGCTGCATGTTAGGGTTAATATACGACCAGCTGGCGAATTGTATATTTACTTCTGGTGAAAATATGCTATTTCGGGTTGTCCGTCGATTAAACTGTGTTCGTCTGTCTGTCTCTTAGCTTTTACTTTGTAACCAAATACAATAGGGACTATATTTGAGCCTCATCTCGCATAAGAGAATCAGTTTTTGCGCCATATTTAACCCTTGATTGTAACAGTATACCTCAGCTTAAATATTTGCCCCAACCCGCCCCACTTCAGCCCCACCCCAACCAAAAATAATGAACAAATGTACCTTCTATCATGCTTGTGTAGCGGGGACCAAAATCATTTCATCCGCAACGTAGGAAAACAAACCTATATAATTTTAATCCTCTTATACGTATGTCCCTTTTATATAGTAAAACTGGGGTTCACAGGGGTAGACATTATTTTTCTTATTTCTGCTCAAAAACATAGATTGTGGGTACTCGTTAGAACCGCCTCACCGAGGCGGTTCTAACGAGTACCCACAATCTATGTTTTGAGCAGAAATACGAAAAATATCAGAATTTTTATCTGAAAACTTTTAGTTTTTGGTGGTGAAATTTTCAATATATTTGAATAGGCGTGTTTTTGTAATTTTCAGAACACGTATCCTCGAACCAGTGCACCAAGCGGAGATTCTAATCAGACTGCGCATTCGAGCAGTCTGATCAGACTCTTCTCTGGGCGCACTTTGGATCGCCAAGGATGCAAAGTTTCTTCATGTGGTTAACGAAGACTGATTAGAGTGTGCGGATGTGCAGGCTGAGCTGAGTCTTTGCTGCGCGCACATGTCTGACGGTAAGTTTTCTTAAATTGTGGCTCACCAAGAAACATGCCTATATAATATTGCACCCCCTAAAAACCCCACTTTTATATAGTAAAACTCGGGTTTACAGGAGTATACATTAGTTTTCTTATTTCTGCTGAAAAACATAGATTGTGAGTACTCGTTAGAGGTTCTAACGAGTACCCACAATCTATGTTTTGAGCAGAAATATGAAAAATATCAGATTTTTTTTATCTGAAAATTTTAAGTTTTTAGGAGGAGAAATTTTCTATATACTTGAATAGGCATGTTTTTGTAATATACTTATTATTTGATAGGGACTAACAAGAGAAATACTAGTGCCGACGTCACGTTATTAAATGTAAACCAGCTTCCTTGTTTCCTTGCTGAATTAAAATTGAAACCCACACTAGTATTTGAATTTTACAAATTGTTCTTGGACATCCATCTTACCTGACTGACAATCGCGACTGATTGTTTCAGTTTATTAATTAACATTTCAATAAATATTTAGGAATCACATGTCAAGATATTTATCTTGTCATGTATATTTGTAAGCCATTCCTCTATATAAGTGACTTAAAATGTCTCCTTGTACTTCCTTATTTTCTTGTCCTCTGTGATCATCGAGCCTATCATTACGAAAACATGCCTATATTCAAATATATTGAAAATTTCACTTCCAAAAAATGAAAATTTTCGGTTAAAAAATTCTGATATTTTTCATATTTCTGCTCAAAACACAGACTGTGGGTACTCGTTAGGACCGCCTCGACGAGGCGGTTCTAACGAGTACCCACAATCTGTGTTTTGAGCAAAAGTAAGAAAAATAATGTACTCCTGTAAATCCCAGTTTTACTATATAAAAGTGGGGTTTAAGGGGGTCAAAATTATATAGGTATGTTTTCGTGATGCAATAAATATTTAGGAATCACATGTCAAGATATTTATCTTGTCATGTATATTTTTAAGCCATTCCTCTATATAAGTGACTTAAAATGTCTCCTTGTTCTTCACTATTTTCTTGTCCTTTGTGATCATCGAGCCTATTCTTGGATTTTTGAAAATTTATATGAGGGTCTCTGATGAGGCCTAATTTGCCGAAACTAGCTGGTTTGGCCAAAACAGACGCTTCAGCTGTTTTCAGTTTTGTGAAGTGTGTTCATTGTTCTCAATGACTATTCCTTTTCGGAAGTATTTTCCTCAACGATAATATATTGATAGTTTCTTATTTTTTCACGAAAGCATATGTTGTGCGAACCCATTTACAGCGCATCTGCCAAGTGCTTCAAATGTGTACCAATAACGTATGTTTTCATAGAAATATAAGAAAAATATTTAGCCCGACATTTCTGCTCTCAACGTCAATGTAAGCCAAGGGAAATTATCAAATAATACTGAAAAAGGGAGGGAAATTTGGTTATTAAGTAGAAATGACATATTTACTGTGCAGTTTAAAAGAAAGACAGAAGTTGAAATTAGATTTAAATACAAAAATAATCTGATAATTTGCTTTAAAACCCGAAAAAGCAATGTTTACACTAGAATAATTGGTTATTTTTCTTTGTATTTGCATAACTTATTCAGAATAGGATATAGATGCAAATAAACGAACTTTTCATATTTAGAAGGTATAGAATAATACTGAGATTATTTTAGTACTTATGTTTTGTTTCGAATAATTTATATTGATTCTGCATTGTTATTTGATTTTATAAACTTGTTAATAATTGAATAATTGTGCGTGAATGGTAGTGAAATACTTGTACAAACATTGTAGGAAAGTTGAGCGAAAGTACTTAGCCTGAGTATTTGCGCAGACAGTTTGAGCCAACAATGTAGATTAAATTCAGGGGCGGATCCAGAATGATTTCTGAGGGGGGTGGGGGTGGGGGCGGGTTGATTTGATAACATTACCGTACTTACTCTACGTATTCGGACAGAAAAGCCTAAGCAAACTGTATAGACCCAGATCAGACGCCGCAGAACGCGGCGTCTGATCAGGGTCTACACTGTTTCCTACTCACCGAGCGATTTTGCACATATACAGGTAGTAAAATTGCCTTGTTGAAGAGAAGTATAAGGTTAAGAATAGGGGTGTGAATATTTAGGGTAAATACGGTAACCCAATTTACCAAAATTATCCCAAATTTCCCATGGTATGAAGAGTCTAAAGGGGTTCGACAGAACCCAACGAATATCCTCTGAAGCTACTACCCCTGCATATTGAGCTCTACTGTTTACTATTCAACCATGGCATTTTCGTTACGTCACCAGGTAGCCATATTGTTGAAATGTTAGTAGTAAGGTAAGAACCGTAGGTGTCCGAATATTCAGGTAAACGGAATATTGTATGTGTACTGTAGTAATGCCTGGGCCCAAGCTGTATCAAAGACTCGGGCCAACTTCAGATTCGTGCACTCTAGTCTATGTCTTTGTCTCAGACCTGGACGCATCTTCAGCACCTTGCCGACATTGGTGACTTTGCATTTTGTTCATCTTTTCGGACTATTACATTTTTTCTTATGGAACACAATATTGTTGTTATCACGTGTCAGTGTGCGAATAAAACTGTAACCATGACAACAACAAGAATTTCTCAGTCGTTTGGTATGTTTGTTATTATTTGCCTCGTGTCAAGGTCCAACTTATCCAGCAACATTTGGTCGTATTGTTTTAACTCTGTGTACATTAACTTATTATTTGAACCGATCGCGTGAAAAGGGTCGTTATCGCAGATGCGGACAACGAAGGCTCAGGTCAGATTGCGCATCCGCGCAATCTGATCTGGGCCTTCGTTGTCTGTTTATATATTCAACATATTCTAGCAATTCGGTAGAGCGCATTGTGAGGTACTGATGCATGCAGTCTGACTTAGGCATTCATTATTTTCTAATGCGATAGGGATGTTTTCTTATGAAAGTTTATTTATTTTCTTATATTTATATGAAAGCATCACCGAACGGTTGCCGTAACGTACTTATTGACCAAAAAAGCAATATACGGGGACAAGTAGCATATAATAAGCTCTTGACGGGGATAAAACCAGTAATCGGTTTGAATACCTTTTTACATTGCAAAGGCCACATATTCCTAAGCTGCACTCATGATAGATCGAGTGTGTTCGGGAAGGGTTTTCACAGCCTGTTTAGAACGAGAGTTATATCGTCCAGGCGAATACAGGCTTTCAAGCGGGCCCTACTTTTCTTACTATTCCTACTTTTCCCTACTTTTTTTGTGCTCCTACTTTTCCCTACTTTTTTCTGAAAATGCCCTACTATCCCTACTTTTTAGTCCAAAAATGTTTGAAGTGACCAAAAATTGTAATTTTTCCTCACTGTCTTTGCTCCCTCGCAGTTTTTAAAAATTAGATCAACTTAATCTGAGCAGCCACGATGCAGAAGTTTATAAAATAACTTTACTTCAGTTGTAACTTTTTTGGGAACATTTATTTTGATATTTCCTTTCCCTGGTAATGCAGTGTTATTGTAAAGTGAAAACTTTGCTTGCTTAGTATACTTTTTTCTAAGTCTTAAAACACTCAGAACATCCCTACTATCCCTACTTTTCATGATTAAAATTCCGTCTTTTGCTCTACTTTTTCAAAATTTTGAGCCCTACTTTATCTCTACTTTTTTGATGGAGGGCACTTGAAAGCCTGCGAATATAATAATTAATCAGAATGTACTGTTTTGTAGACACTCTATCAAAATGCTTCTTGCCTCTCTTCTTAAAAGGGGTCTACTCTGAAAAGGAAAGAATTTGCTGTCCAAGAGAGTTAATTATTTCCTTTGATTTAAACCTTTTTCAAAAGGGGGATCAATTCGCAAAGCCACAAAAGTAGCCCCCAGCCCCCCTTATGGAAAAAAAAATCAAACAAGCAGAATTTATCCGGGCTTTTTTAGTAATCACCTTATCTTGCTTATGGTAGGCCACTAAAGGAGACCATGGCCATTATGTGCATCCAAATATGTTGCAGGATGAGTATTGTTAAGGCTAGTCGTTTTTTATCTGGTCCATAAGATCTGAACAATTGGTGCGAACAGCAAAAACAGGGTATTCGGTGGACATGTATGAGCTCTGGGACGTCAGTCCTGTCTTTAGACATACCCTAACTGCTCATGAATAGACCAGCAAGTATAGCTAACTCCATTTTTCAAATATACAATGTCCCAATAATGACTGGACAAGTTGCTCATAGTCTGACAGGTCTGGGTATTCACAGTTCGATTTTTCCTCAAAGGGGAATGGATGCACATTCAGGGGAAGGAACTCTGTCAAAGTTATCTCCCTTCTGAAAAGGGTCTACTGTAAGAGCAAATTCCTTCCTTTTAGAGTAGACTCCTCTTCATAAGGGGTTTAAGTATGCCGAAACACATTTACGAAAACATGCCTATTCAAATATAGAAGATTTCACCTCCAAACACTCAAACATTTTCAGATAAAAACCCCGACATTTTTCACATTTCTGCTCAAAACATAGATTGTGGGTACTCGTTAGAACCGCTTCGGTGAGGCGGTTCTAACGAGTACCCACAATCTATGTTATTTAGCAAAATAAGAAAAATAATGTATACCCCTGTAAACCCCAGTTTTATTATATAAAAATGGGGTTGAAGGGGGTCAAATTTATATAGGCATGTTTTCGTGATGTCAATAGGAAGACACCAAAGTTTTCTATTTTGTCAAAAAATGGAGGGAAAATCTATGAAGTGTATTCAGTCCTTTAAAGTATTTTCGTCACGACACGTCTTATATAGTATGTCACTTCGTTCTGATTCCAGCTTAAGCTCACCAACGATGTTTGTGTGACTAGTTGTTGCTAGAGTATGTATGTAGTTGTCGGTTATGGCCTTTGTCAAGTTCAAAATGGGTATTTCAGGCCTGTGGGAGAAACAACCTCAATTCTATATGCGAGCAGCGACAATCCAGACAAATCTGCGCGCCCGCGTAAGCCAGAAACGAATGCAAGTTTTAATAACTCAAACATGGGAATATTTACCTTGTACTGTTTACTTTTGACCTTTTAATTCCCCTTATATGCAGAACTTTCTGCTAAAACAATTATCAGAATTTGACACTAAATGACACAAAAGACAAAGACACTCAGATTTCTTTAATTATGTATTGATTTATATTGATTTATTTATTTATCTTTTTTTTCTCTCAAATTTACGAGTACATAAAAATTGATGTCTTTTGAACAAACTCTATGAAAAAAATAATAGTAATAATTTTAAGGAAAAAAAAAAAACAAGAAAAAAAAAAACACAAAAAAACAAACAAACAGGAGAACAGTATTCTAAAATGTCAACGTTTGATATCATTACGAAAGCATGCCTATTTAAATATACTGAAAAATTTTACCACCAAAAAATGAAAATTTCAGATAAAAAATTGTGATATTTTTCATATTTCTGCTCAAAACATAGATTGTGGGTACTCGTTAGAACTGCCTCGAGGCAGTTCTAACGAGTACCCAAAATCTATGTTTTTGAGCAGACATAAGAAAAAATAATGTATACCCTTGTAAACCCCATTTTTACTATATAAAAGTGGGGTTAAACTCCACTTTCTTACCGTTTAAGGATATCAAAATTATATAAGCATGTTTTCGTGATGTATAAATTGAGCGGGAGAAATGACGCGGTAGTGAAGAAGAAAGGCTGGACAGATTGTAGGAACGCATTGGTTGGCCTGGTATTTCCTGTTCACACATGGAAGCTTTATTTTCCCAGAGATGGCCTCTTTTGGTCTTTTTTTTTTTTTTTTTGGCGGATATCACAGACGATATTTATCTCAGTGTCTGTTCGTACCAGCCAGGTTCTTCCTGTGTTTTAGTCGCCGAGATGTTATTTCTTTTATCTCTTAGCACGCTATGTGCAAATTCAGCTGACGACAAATCGATAATATTTTTCTTATTTTTTTCCCCAGAAAATTGAAAAGACACAATTTGCATGAAATATCGAATCCCGTATTTTTGGGAAAAAATAAATTAAAAAACTGTAAAAATAAGAAAATTATTTCAACATGTCATCGGCTGAATATTTTACCCAGTATGCTAAGCGTTAATGTATGTCTCGATTGCATAACTGACCCTTCAAATACCACTCACATAAGCAGCAAACGACATCCAGAATACGCATTTTTTCGATATTTTTCAGAGAAAATAAGGTTTGACTTTTCGTGTGAATCGTCTGCTAGAACGGGTATCACAGGAAATATCACGCTTTATATTGTCCCTTTTTTATTTTTAAATATGTCGTCTGCAATAATTTTGAATGGTGTTTGTTTTAAAAGACTAACATATTATTGTACCTCATTGACCGTTACCACTCTCTGGGCGAATTCAGCAGACGACAAATGTATTCTCTTTTTTTTTTTTCTTATTTTCCCAGAAAACTGGATATGACATTTTATGCTCATTGTCTCCAATTAAGACAATTTGCATGAAATGTCAAAGTCTGTTTTCTGGCAAAATCAAATGAAAATATTATCAGTTTATCGTCTGCTGAATGAGCCCAGAGAGTTGTAAAGGATATATATGGCTACCTGTACTGGGAACCCTGACTATACTGTACCGATGCTGTGTACGATGTCTGTTATGCTCGTTAAAGATCGTAAAGAATGAATTTGACTTGGCTCAGTTATTTGTTGATCCATCATCTGCGCCGGGCACCAGCAATAAACACCGTAGAACTGTGCTAGCAGTGTACTGTACCAGCAGTCTGTGCACTCGTACAGTCTGATCTGGACGTTCGTCTACGCAAAATATGGAAAGCCTAGTAGGCCTCCTGTATTTGTACATTTAACCCTTAAGATGCCAAGAAAAACTACATCTGACACTGTCATCTGTTTATGTCGTCTGCTGTATCTTCTTGCAAACTTTTCAAACATACTTTTTGCATATAGGCAAACGGTATGGACCCAGATCAGACTGCTCCTAGAGGAGCAGTCTGAACTGGGCCCACACTGTTTGCAACACTGACTTTTAAAGTAACCGACAGAAGACAAAGCAGACGACAATTGCTGTGTTTGGCATCTTAAGGGTTAACAAAATGTATATTTTGCGAAGTACACAAAATATAGACTTAGTAAAATGTATACAGCGAGCTTAGAAAATCGTGATGTGATTGCATAGATCTGCAGACGGGTCTATATCGTTACTGCTCACATCTGTACAAGGGTACTATGTGCTGGTACCCGACCTTTTGAAAGAATCGAACTTGTTGGAGAGTGAGAATAATTTCTCTTCATGTTGTTAACAAAATGGACCGTGTCAAGCGAAAATGTGTCTTTGAGCATGCGCGAAATGTGCCGATTCAGAAAACTGCGCATGCGTACGGTATCTATAGTATTGAATAATTCTTTAAGCGGACAAAGTAGACCCTGATTAGACTGCGCATATGCGCAGTCTAATCAGGGTCTTCGCAGTCCGCATCCGCCTCGAAGACATATTTTTGCTTGGCGCCGCCCAGATAGAATTGTCCGTATTGTATTTGATATTTAAGTTAATAGAAACAAATGTTTTATCAAAAAATTAAAATATGATATGAAAACATGTTTGCTGTTTCTTGGTTCCTTTACCCTTAGTACACGCGCACGTTCATCACGAAATTAAAAGACAAAGTTATATTTTTCCTGTTTTTCTGAGTCAATAGGGCCTTAAATGTAAGGCACTGGACCATTAATCTGTTTCAGATGGTTGGCGTCTGTCTGTCAATGTCTGTGCTCGGATCCATTGTGGTTCTGTTTGTGTTTTCATTGTAATCTGGCGTCAGATTGCAATCGAGCCGTTTGCTTTGTTTCATCACAGTGTTTTTACTGTGATGTATCACAGATAAGGTAGAGGTCCCTTATGCAGACCGCCCCAACCCCAACCTCCACCCAACCCCCACCCCCACCCCAACCCCCACCACATCACGAAAACATGCTTATATAATTTTAACCCCCTTAAACCCCTCTTTTATATAGTAAACCTGGGGTTTACAGGGGTATACATTATTTTTCTTATTTCTGCTCAAAAACATAGATTGTGGGTACTTGTTAGAACCGCCTCGATGAGGCGGTTCTCACAAGTACCCACAATCTATGTTTTGAACAGAAATATGAAAAATATCAGAATTTTTATCTGAAAACTTTCAGTTTTTGACGGTGAAACTTTCAATATATTTGAATAGGCGTGTTTTCGTAATGACACGCGTAGTTTTCCTACTGTCGACTCCAAGGCTGTTCTTTTGTTGCAATTCTTCTTTGTTTGTGCTTCAATGGTGCTTGCTTTGTCATGAATTGTTCCTCATTTCTATTTCTGGTGCTGATCAGATGCCACGTTCTGACACGTCTATACTGTTAGCCAAAAACCTGTTTATGGGACGCCAATGTTATATGGGTTAAAACTTACATATAATATGCAAAATGAAGATCGGTATCGGCTTCCGTAAAATGAATGACCATCTCAGAGACGGATTTTCTTTCATCCAAACGTCACATTACCTCTTTCACTGCCACAGGAGATAATTATAGGCTTTTGCAAACAGTATAGATCAAGATGAGACGGCTCATAATGAGCCGTCTCATCTTGATCTATGCTGTTTGACATTCGGTCTTTCAACTTTACATATAAACTTCTTTCCAAGCGATAGTTTATCAAGAAAAGGAAAAAAAAAGAAAGAAAGAAAGCACTTGGCACCGAAAGAGTTAGACTGGATACACTTGGTAGACTTCCCGCCAATTTTACAAGCGAGACAACTTTAGTGATTTCCTGTTTACTTTGCTGTGCACCATGAACCTTCTGAAAAGATAGAGCTAAGCATGTCGTTTTAGACATTACGAAAACACGCCTATGCAAATATATTGAAAATTTCACAAAAAAAAAAAAAAAAAAAAAACCCTGAAAGTTTTCACATAAAAATTCTGAAATTTTTATATTTCTGCTCAAATCAAAACATAGATTGTGGGTACTCGTTAGCCTGAACCGCCTCGCAGAAATAAGAAAACAGAAATAAGAAAGATAATGTATACCCCATGTAAACCCCAGTTTTACTGTATAAAAGTGGGGTTTAAGGGGGTCAATATTATATAGGTATGTTTTCGTGATGGAGTAGATCCGCTTTCAGAACAGAGGCAAAAATAAATAAAAAAGTTGCTTCCCCTGAAACCATATGCATTCCTCTTAAGCATTAATTTACTTATAAGGAGACAAAGTTTTCTTATTCATTTTCTGAAGACAATAGGGCTTATTATTTAACTAGGGTCGTCTCCTGTCTGACGATCTGCATAAGAACATGCCACGAAAACAATCCACAAAAATGCCAAAATATAAGTTACGATACCCTGGAAATGCCACACTTACGAAGCACCTCCTTCCCGAGAGGTTTACACTGTTTGCATTAAATATAGGAATTTCTATAAAATATGGTAATAATAAAGTAGACATCCCTTCTATTCGAAATGGATCGGTCCAAAGGGTTACGGCAGGAGAGTCCACTCGGCATAAATGGGTCGATTTGTATTTGTATTAAATGCAAACCTGTTGAAGGTAAATGTCGGCAGACATCAGTTTGTAATATGTTTCTAAAGTACAGTTCTCATGAAAATACATATAGACTCTATTTAAATTATGAAAGAATGCATTGTCAGGGGACTGTCTATCACGAAAGCACGCTTATATAATTTTGACCCCCTTAAACCCCACTTTTATATAGTAAAACTAGGGTTTACAGAGATATACATTATTTTTCTTATTTCTGCTCCAAACATAGATTGTGGGTTCTCGTTAGAACCGTCTCGGCGAGGCGGTTCTGATGAGTACCACATTCTATGTTTTTAGGCGGTTCTAACGAGTACCCACAATCTATGTTTTGAGCAGAAATATGAAAAATATCGGAATTTTTTATCTGAAAACTTTTAGCTTTTGGTGGTGAATTTACAGTATATTTGAATAGGCGTGTTTTTGTAATGCTTTCATATCCGTTATGCTGCCTTGGTCGAAAGAAACAGTTTTCAGTATTTCTCAGGATAGATAATGCAAAAGTCAGAAAACTTTACTTCAAGATAGTTGCGATACTTGTATGTGACATCTTGATCTACACTGTTAGTCTCTCGTTTTTGAACTGGATCAAAAATGAAATGATTTTTTATCGTATCTCTGAATTAATGTTGGCAACATTAATTCAGAGATACGATAAAAATCATTTCATTTCAAGAACAAGAGACTAACTGAAATTTTACAGGCTGTCAGGTGCCACATTTTATGATTGTGTTAATACCATACATCAATTTATTAAACCTTTCTTGGATAATAAAATGTCTATTTTTGAGGAATGTGGAACCTTTAAGCAGTACGACATCATTAAGACCTATGTGAACAAAACTGAAGTGGACCTGAAATAATACAACGTACCGTCATTAAGCCCGTGCACATAAGCATGATATTATAAGCTCAAACTACAGTAATGACAACTCTAAAAGTGATAAACGCTAAAATACAGATTTTATATCCTCTCATATATGTTAAAAGTGTTCCTGGCTACCTGTTTGGCGTATCAATAAATGTAATCCAGGTAATAGGATTAAATCGGTTGAGTGAATGGCGCAAATTGGTGATCATTTTTTTGTGATTTTTGGAAACATATTTGGCCTAAACTGGCTAGAAATTGGCGCATATTGGAACCGCCGCTTAACCAGACTAAACCAAAGCTTAGTATCGTTGGTGTCTGTCATACAAAATCAGCAGCAGCGAGAGCACACCCACATTTTTTTTTTTTTTTTTTTTTTTTTTTTTTTTTTTTTTTTTTTTTTTTGCCAGCAGGAGGGCGATTTTGTGTTCATCCACCACATATCGGATTAAGTTTGCGTAGTTTCTAACCAGCAGTTTAGTTTTAGTAATTTTTTTTCTCGTTTATTCCAACAAAACATCTTAAGGAGCAGCTTTACTCATGTTACGTTCTCTGCGATTTTAGCGCTTGTGGAGCTGAAACCCGAATTTTATGTTTACACTTTCCAAAAGTTTGTTTTTTGGGGGAGGATAATTTTAGAAATAGAACAAAATAGCACATCAACAGGCTAATCAAAAATTTAATCAACTCAAATCGGTTTTGAGCAGAATTATGCAAACAAAATTTGATAAAGATTTAGTAATTTGGCCTCACGCGAGAAGCAAATTCCCTGCGAATCCACCGCACTATATCCCGATAAACCCCGGCTCAAAGCCCTGCTGTTTATCTCGGCTATTTTAGCGGGAAATTAAAACCCGGCATATCTACGGCACTGCCGGGACTCGTCGGATGTTAAATCATGGCACGTAAGGCCCGCTCTGTCCCCGCTATGCTCGCTCCCGTAGGGGCGGGTATTTCAGGGTGAAGTTAGCTAGCTGTAAAAGTGCTTTAAAGCCCCCGGTGGTTTGCTCTGCCGACCGTTCTAAAGCGGTGGTCCCGGTGTTAGTCTTACTCTTTGTTGCTTTATGGTTTATTCTGCGAGGCGATTTGTTGTATGTCTTTCCGTGTGTCATTTTGTTCTTGTGTTTTTCAGTCCTTTTAGTAATGCGATTACCTCGCTTGGGGAAGAGAGAGCTAATCTTAGTGCTTTTCGTACGTTTGTTCGGTTTGTGCTTGTTTAGATTTGTCGGTTTCCTCTTTCTCTTGGGGTCTGGGAAGGGCTGCGGTTTGTGATTGTGGCACTCCCTGGACTTTTCTCTTACCTTTTTTTTTCAAATGACATAAAACTCCTGTTTCGTTTGCTTTTTTGTGGTGTATATGTGTCTCCAGACTTTTCTGCCTTGGAAAGGCTGTTGGTTGTGAACCTTGCCTTCTCTGGGTAATTTAACTTCTATTTTAGTTGGCAGTGAAATATATTAACTCCCACCCAAGCGGTAATTTTAACATCTAACCCCTCTAAAGCGGTGGTTCTGGTATTGTTTGTTCCTTATGTTGCATTGTGGCTGCCTTCTGCGGATATTTTTTTTTTCATTTCCTGTCCGATTATCTTATTGTCGTGTGTAATGGTCGTGTCTGGCATTGTGATCACCTTGTTGCTTTACTCTTCGTTGGTTTGTGACTTGTGTAGTATCTGTCATGGTTGGTTTGCTCTGCTCTTCTTCTTAATGTTATTATTAAGCTCTTTCTGGACATCATCTATTCTACTTTAACATCATAAATGCATTGCCAAAAGCCCACCCCCCCCCCCCCCCCACTCTCTCTCTCTCTCTCTGTCTCTCTCTCTCTCTCTCCTTCTCTCTCTCTCCCCAAATAAGTTAAGTTTGACATCACGAACATGCCTATATTATTTTGACCCCCTTAAACCCCACTTTTATATAGTAAAACTGGAGTTGACAGGGGTGTACATTTTTTTCCTTATTTTGCTAAACCAAACATAGATAGTGGGTACTCGTTAGAACCGCCTCGCCGAGGCGGTTCTAACGAGTACCCACAATCTATGTTATGAGCAGAAATATGAAAAATATCAGAATGTTTTATCTGAAAATTTTTCCTGTTTTGGTTGTAAATTTTCAATATATTTGAATAGGCGTGATTTCCTTATGTGCGCGAGATAAGCATATCCATGCTTCTGCTATATTCACTGGATCACCTATTCCGCTTCTGCTTCTTCTTCAGCTTTTTTTCTTGTTTTTCCTATAAAATAGCGTTTTGACATTTCGTGCAAATTATGTATGAAAATCGAAATCGTATTTTCTGAAAAAAAAACAAAAAATGTGATTTATCTGTTGTTTGTTGAATTTGTCCTTATAGTGAGTAGTAACGTTAAGCAAACTGGGTACACATAACAGAATTGCTTTTATTTCCTTACACAGGAAACAAGTTTTGTGACTTCCTGTATTATTTTTATTGTACACAAAGTCCCTTCTAAAAATGATGGGCCTACTCTAAATGGTAATAACATGGTCGCAAAATAATGTATATCTTCGTATTTTCAATCAATTTTTAATAGAAAAAAACAACCCAATATATTTTTACATAATTCAGTCTCGGTTTAGCCTCGAGAAATGGCATTGGCAAGCCCATTGGCTAGAGCTTGTCGATGTTAATCCTTCACCGAAAAGCAATTAAAATAAATCCTAAGGGTTAAGATAGTTATGGACAATTTCACTGAATGTTTACCTTAGAAGAAAATTCCTAAACCATATTTCTGTCATTGGCCCAGCATAAACAAGTTTAACACTGTGTTGATGGGTTCTTCTAAACCGGCGATGATTAAAACTGCAAAATTCATTTATTATGCGTCACAGCTAAGACAAGAAACACTACGTTAGCTCTTGTATTGTATATTTATATGTAGATTTTGAATTGTTCCATGTGTAATTTATGCTCCTCTGTAAATATGAATATGATATGTGTATGTGCATGCTCTTACTACATTGTTTGTGTGTAGGCTAAAAACATTGTCATGATGTTTAGTTCTGAATAAAATATATGTTATGTTATGTTATGTTATGTTATGTTATGTTATGTTATGTTATGTTATGTTATGTTATGTTTACAGAAAACAATCAATTTTCAGCAGAGGTGCACGACCAGCTGTATATGGCATGTCGTTTAAGTATAAAATACCCCCATTCAACCCCACTTTAATATGGTAAAACTGGGGTTTACAGGGGTATACATTATTTTTCTTATTTCTGCTCAAAAACCGAGGCGGTTTTAACAAGTACCCACAATCTATGTTTACGAGTACCCACAATCTATGTTTTGAGCAGAAATATGAAAATTTCAGATTTTTTTTTTTATTTTAACTATCTGGCAGCACTGAACATTTTGAAGTTGTAGAAATGGTAAACTTTTATCATAGAAATGTTTTTTTTTGTTTTTTTTTTCTTTTCTTTTCTTTTTTGCTTCGGCTCAGTCTAGGGTCGATAAAATCAAACATTTGGCAAGTCCATTGCCTAGATCTTATCGGTATCAATCAGTACGTGAAATATATTCTACACGGTTCAAGGGTTATGGCCATTTTCACTTTTTCTTTTGCCTCGGCTTAGCCTACGTCGATGAAAACTCACATTTGGCAAACTCATTGGCTAGATCTTGTCGGTATCTATTAGTATGCCAAGTTATCAAAATATTCCTAACGTTTCAAGAGTTATTTCGCGAGCTGACCATGGACACACGTCATTCATTGAGTCGGAAGTCACGGTCGGTCGGTCGACTTTTCTGTGGGCCGTGCAATTTCCTTTATCTACAAGTAGGTACACTCATAAAAACTGATTCAACGTTTTAGATGTAAATCGTTTTCACTTCAAAACTATTAAATGTCTTTTGGATAGATCAAAACAAGCACGTGGCGTTTCAGAGATTGAAATTTTGTCTGAATACCTACTGTGGCAATTTAACCTATATCACTCTCTGGGCTTTTTCAGCAGATGATAAATTAATGAAATTGGTGATAGTTTTCTTATTTTTTCCCCACAAAATTAGCTTTGGGGTGTCATGCAATTAGGAGACAACTTGCGTAAAATGTCAAAGCCAAGCCTGTTTCCTGGGGAAAATAAGAAAATATTTCAAAATGTCGTCTGCTCAAATTGTTACCCAGCATGCTTAGCTTTAATTAAGGTTTATTACCATAATATATTTCACACCCCAACTTCAATCTTTTAATAATATCTACTGAGTACAGGCGATTTTTTATATTTTTATTTATTTATTTATTTATATTTTTATTTATTTTTTTTTTTTTGCTTAAATTGGTTTCGCAAGGGATTGAAACTTGGTAGCTTTTCGGGAATTGTTTGCAAGGGAGACAACTTTTGTGTGATTATGTTTGTCTGCACACCAAGCCCCTCCTGAGTAGGGATCTACTCTAGAAGGAAAGAATTTGGTCCCTTTTTTGCTCTCTTCTGAAGAAGGGGTCTACTCTAAAAGAAAGTAATTTGCTACCTGAACCCTTTATGTTTGCAGATCAAACAGATACCTTTGCAAATGGTGTACATTCGGAGGAGACAATGAATGTCATTACGAAAACACGCCTATTCAAATACATAGAAAATTTTACCTCCAAAAACATAAAATTTCGGATAAAAAAAATCGGATATTTTTCATATGTCTGCTCAAAAACATAGATTGTGGTACTCGTTAGAACCGCCTCACCGAGGCGGTTCTAACGAGTACCCACAATCTATGTTTTTGAGCAGAAATAAGAAAAATAATGCATACCCCTGTAAACCCCAGTTTTACTATATAAAAGTGGGGTTTAAGGGGGTCTAAATTATATAGGCGTGTTTTCGTGATGGTGTGTTCAAATTCATAGAGTGACGAGTCCATTTCAGACACTAAGGGTGACAGGGTAATTAAAACATGATGCTAAACTGGCTCCAGTCGCCGGTGACTAAATTTTTTTTTCTTAAAATCCTGGGCCCAGTTGTTCAAAGCTAACGATGTCGTTAGTTAACAATTCGTTAAAATTTACACCGAGTGATACGCAAATATGCTGAAATTTTTTGCTGAAAAAATGTGAGTAGCATTTGCACTGCAAAAGCTACTCACATCTTTTCAGCAAAAAATATCAGAATAGTGTGTATTGAATCCGCTAAAAAGTTAACGAAATGACCCTTAACGAGCTCGTTAAACTAACGACGCTTTGAACAACTGGGCCATGTATGTTAATCCGCTAAATTAAAACCAAAATAATATCATGACTACAATGGTTATCCCTAGTGACAGCCTTTATAGAAATGATATTATTTTGGTTTTAGTGACCAGCCTTTATAATCATATTATTTTGGTTTTGTTTTATCAAACGGGATTATAAGAAAATATATTTAGTTACTGGAGACTGGAGCCAGTCTACTTAATGCAAGATGTCAGCTGAACAGCCGTCTGTGAAAAACAGGCACCATACTGAATCGTATTTACACTTAGCTTGCTGGGAAAATAAGCAAACAACATTTAGATTTTTTTTTTCATATTTTTCCAGAAAATAGGATTTGACTTTTTACGAAAATTGTCTCCAGAAGTGATAATATGCATTAGATATTTAAGGCTTCTTTCTAGGAAAAACAAAACAAAAAACAAAAGAAAAAAAAAAAAAAAAAAAACAAGAAAAAATATCATCAGTTTGTCTGTTGAATTTGCCTATAGAGTGGTAAAGATTAACATTTCTTGGCAGTCAAGATGTTTGTATTGAAAACGCTTTTGAACAGGACAGGTGTTTTTTTTCCAGAACTCAAGTAAAAACTATTTAAACCATTACGAAAACACGCCTATTCAAATATATAAAAAATTCCACCTCCAAAAACTAAAAATTTTCAGATAAAAACTCTGATATTTTTCATACTTCTGCTCAAAACATAGATTGTGGGTACCCGTTAGAACCGCCTCGACGATTTTAC